>JAVFBX010202648.1:0-12509 GCA_034783855.1 Mopalia kennerleyi | reverse complement strand
CCATGTTCGCAAAAAGACAGTAAATGAAGTTGGAAGTTAAAATAAGCGACGGTCAAAGGGACATAACTTTGTTTTGTGTGTTTATGGCCCGGAGTGTTGATAATGAGAATAGGTTTAGGTTACTTTTACGGCTGTGCAAACATTGAAGGTGGAAGTTAAGATAAGGGACGGTCAATGGGAAATAACAGAGTCATGTATGTTTATGGCCTGTGTGTTGATAAGGAGAATAGGTTGATGTACAAACATTTGCTATATATTGTGAGGGTACAGACGAAAATGAAATAAACTATTATACTGCTCCGTAAGATTTAAGGCTTAAACTCATCTTATCGGTAGTTTCCTGCTAATGATTGGATATTTGTGGATCGATTGGTGTTAGTATGGGACGAATTTAAAAGTAATAGACAACTGAATAGTTATCGGAATCCTGTACAGCTGTCGCTACAGCTCTAGTTATCATTATTACTTGTTGAGCAGTTTACTGCAACTTGTTTTGAATATCATGACAGAAAACACCTTGTACAGGATTGATAAATGAAGCTTTCGGGATGATTCTTTTTAATATAATGGTAAACACAAGGTTAGACGGTGAAACACCTCTTTTAATACAGTTTAGCACAGGCTGCATTGTAAAATAGTACAAGTTTCTTTCTGATGCCATATTCAATGTACTGATTTAAATGACAAATAATCTTGTACTGTTTAACATAGCATGCAACCAGGAACTGTATGTAAAGGTGTTTGACCTTTAACCTTGTATTTACCATTATGCTGAAGATGGATTAAGCTCATTGGTAAAGATTTCTAGAAGCTTGTTAATCCTGTGCAAAGTGCATTCAGTCATGTTACTGACAACAACACAGGGATGGGTAAAAGGGCCAATGTCCCAGGATAGGGGATTACTTCTCTAAATCTCACCACAAGGGCTTAATAAGCAGAGGGGTGTCCACCTGTCCAATGGACACTTTGAATTGAAGAATTGCCTCATATGGACACCCTGTTTTAAAAAACTTTAAAATGCAGGAGATAGGGAACCTGTAAAAAGTGGACTCCCAGTTACTTAAACAGTGAAGCAAAAATACCATTTTTGACACCATACTTGTGGTTTCTGGTTAAACACCTGTCTGACAATAATAAATTAACAGATAAAAAGTTAGAGAATTGTCAATGTAAAATAAAAATTACTGGTTAGATTTTTAAAGAACTGATGGCATATTTTCCCCATGTTTTAAACCTGTTTGCTCTTCAAACTGGAAATAATGACAAATTTTTACTTACAGAAGACAAATAGTACAAGATGATATCTAATCCCAAACAGATTGGTGTTTGGCTGGCCTTTAGCCTTAGAGGGCAACAGGACCTATCCCGCCAAGTAGTACCAATAGACAAATATTTAGTCCTTAATATTCCCATTTGAAAAAGGAAGTTACTTACTTGTTCTATTGTTGCTATGGTGACACCTGCTGCTATGGATACAATGAGGTTGCTAGGCTCCACAGAATGATGGATTTCCTTAAGGACTTGGGGTATTATATGTGGCTTCACAGCTAAGACAACAAACTGACTTCTCCGAACCACATCACTGTTATCCTTTGCTATTGTCACCCCTAAATCCTGTAATTAAAAATTAACTCAAAACTATTTATCAGTGATAATTTTGTTCACGTCAAAATCCATTTGTAGCCTCGTGTTTGTTTGTTTGATTGTGGTGGGATTGTATTTTTACACCATCCCCTATTGAGGATGTGCCAACCCGATGGCTAAAGAAACCAACCCTTATCTCACTGGTAACAAAGAGAGAGAAGTGTGACAAGATGTAATACACAGGTGTAACAAACAGATCAGCTTTGTGTTCCCCCTTACAACATGGCTGTGAAGATAAACCAGGAATCAAGCAAACAAATTAGCTTTACCTGTTGTTTTAATTGATTGGGGTTAAATGCAATACTTAAGATTATTTCACTCATATGACAGTGTGCCAGCCCAATGGGTGAAAGAAACCACCCTGAACTGGCAACAAACAACGACAAGACAAGACAGGACAAATACAAGACAGACTGTTGGGGAGAACAAGGATTTCCCATGGTTATGCAAACTTATTTTAGGAGGACCGATTTATAGGTTTCTTAAATTGTTTGCGGTGACTGTCTAAATGTGCATTTTGCTACATAATATAAGGCATTTAGTAAATTTGATTATCAATGAGGTTTGTATTAGAAAGCAATTTTGCTTTATTTTTCATAAATGCACATTTATGTAGTCAAAAAATCAGCAAAGCAGCAGCAAATGTCAGGTTATCTCACTAAGTTTTAGAGGACCGATTTTAAGGTTCTGCTGGAAAATATTACAGCACAGATGTGCAGGACAATCACAGGACATCACAAACTGATCAGCTTCATGTTGCCTGTTAGATCTGAGTGAACCACAGAGACAGGGAAAGCAACCACTATACCTGAGACACATGAACTTACACGGATGGACTCAAGCATCTTTTTGTTCCGGTCATGTGCAGCAATGTTCTTTGCCTTGACCATTCCTAAAACACAGATATCGTATGGATCATTAGGTGATGAAGTGTGTCCAAATGGACACCCGGAAGTGAACAATTGCCTCATTTGGACACCCCGTTTTAAGAAACTTTAACATGCAGGGATAGAAAAGTGTCAAAATTGTAATCCCAGTTATTTGAAAAGTAAAGCAAAATGACCATTTTGGACACCATACTTTTGATTTCTGGCTAAGCCCCTGATGAGAATATGTAATTATGTATCTTGTACACTTGTATTATGCAGTCAATAATTTGTTTGTTTGTTTGGTTGGTACTTAATGTCGTACTCAGCGGTATTTCACTTATATGATCACGGATTGTTCACTGAACAATGTTCCTGACCTAATTACGGTGGAAAACCGAGAAGAAACCTCGTTAAACAAGAGCCACATCATGTGACTCACTCATATACCGGAGGGTTGACAGACGGACTAGAGTCTGTGAACGGTACATCGAAGTTGGGTTCAGTAAGCGCGCTCGCTATCCACAAAGCCATGGCCGCGGACCCTACAGTCAATAGAGATATGATTGCCCAGCTGTATAAGACCTTTAGACATAAGGCCTGTCTCTGGATAAAAAATAATATTGAATCCGTATGGCCTCTTACCTCGCCAAAAATACATTCTGTTCTGTTCGTTGAATACTCACCATGGGGCAGTGCCCAACTGGGAGACACCCAGACATGTCCAACCAAATCTCATTCTCAAATTGGAAAGACAGTTTAAATCCATTAAAACTGAGTACAGTATACTTCTGAGAAATGAATGATTGACTTTGACGTGAAAATGGACGTCAAATGTTTGTTTTATGAGTCGATCTATAACCCACAAGTGTTTGAGGAAGTAGTGACAAGTCTGTATGGTTTAATTCCAGGTATGGCCATACAATGTTTATATATTGGAAGATAAAGTGCACTCATGGTAGCATTCGCTTTTTTCTAAAGGTAGCCTAAGGAAGACTCAAGTAGCATATAGCTAAAGCTGACCCAGCACATTGAATAGGGCGAAATTCCTCCGTCTTAAAACTACATGCACTCCCTCAGATCTTTTAATCCTCAATTGTAGGCCTACATGGCCAGCCTTGTATGTAGCAGAATTGGCCATTAAGCCCAGGTAAAACTAACAAATCTCCGCCATGTCAGCCATCAAACTTTGCTCTTGGCGAATTCTGCCACATGTATACAAGGCTTGTCATTGTGAAGGTTGCAAATTGATCCACCGCTATTACCAGCCTCACAAAACATATAGGGCCTATCTGATTTTTCCCAGATTTTGGGGGGTACAAAAGTCACCATAATCTAACTCATATTTTTCTTTCCTGACAATTTAATTAAGTTTTATTTGAGTTCCTCGCCAGAGTTGCACGTTTAAGTTATCTCCCTTTGCAATAACAAGGTTGTAATCCGTCAGAAAAGAATAGGC
Source organism: Mopalia kennerleyi (assembly GCA_034783855.1). Lineage (NCBI taxonomy): Eukaryota > Metazoa > Mollusca > Polyplacophora > Chitonida > Mopaliidae > Mopalia > Mopalia kennerleyi. The sequence goes on along the minus strand of JAVFBX010202648.1, from coordinate 8,540 downwards.
CTACTACATGTACCTTGTTTTCACTGTGTCTAAACAAACAAAAAATCCCCCCCCCCTCCGATCCCCCCCCCCCTCCGATCCCCCCCCCCTCCGATATATGTTTTGACCTCGGGTTGAGACAGGCGGGACGTAAGGTTAAGACGGAAAAATTAGCCCTATAGCTTGTTCTACAGCTGTCAATATCAAGTTATAACACGTTTACTTATTGACATCTGAACATTTGGAACGACCTGAAATTCAACTTAAAATTGTCAGTGTTTTATTTATGAAGATCTACCTTTTTTAAGCAAGCCTCCACAAATAGCATGGGCCATTTTCCCACACCCAATAAATCCGATAATCAAATCGTCCGGTAGATTCCCACAACTCATGTTTTCTCCAGCTTCTTTCAGAAAAACGTATGCTTTCGTCTGCAAAATATTAAAGGATGACGAAATGTTCCCTCGAAGCGTTTTGATTGGCTGGCGCGAAATGGTTTATAGAAAAATAAGAATCATGAAAAGGACTTTTTATTATTTGCATAAATACGGTTCAGCCAATTTCTAATGAAGTTTGTAATGTCAGCAAAAAACAAAAACGTTCATTAATTTCGCTGTTTACTGGGTCAGTCAGTTGACGGATTAACATTACATTTGATATTAAGTGTGTGTCTTCATCAGTCAAAGTATATCAGGCCTTTAATAGCTGACATCAAGGCCACGTAGTGTAGAACTGATTGTACGCCAAACGATATGACGGGTTTAAAATAAGCAGAAGGCCTTACTTAATATCTTGGTTAAATTCGATACCAAAACGGAAAGAAAGTTCGGATATAATTAGCGGTATAGGCATATAGGCCTATATATATAGTAGGTTTTATTTCTGTTTAAAAAGTCCTAAACTGATAAACTTCAGAAAAAAATGAAATCTGCTGTATTGTCAATGAAGTACGGTAGTCAGTAGATTTTTAGACATATATCTGGGACTAACATATAAATATCCCACAGACGATGCTAACACGTAGTTTTCATGTCCTGGAAACGCGTGAAACGCCTGAGTTTGTGTTGTAAAAACGTGCATTTTTGCGATTTTCTAGTGTTAACTCGATCAGGCCTCTACAACAAAGCCCTGCCGAGGCCAGCATTGATTCCCTGGGTTAGCCTGTCAGCGTATGCCGTTGCTTTATATTAGTCCCAGATTCAAGCCAATCACAATTCGTCAGTTATTATTTATCAATGCTTTCATTCATACTCTTTGGAATTCAGGTTGGTTATATGTCTTCATGCGGGGGTGGGACGCCCTTGACGGGGCGAGGAAAACGCTAATTGTAGCGACCTTGCCGTATTTGCCGGAGAGCGGCGGTGAGATGGACGCGTAAATTAACGGCATGCGCGACCTTGGCGCGGGGCAGAGAACATCAACAAAGCAGAAGAAAGTTTCGACCTTCTCGGCCTCGCAAAAATTAAGCGGACATAACAAACCAATCTTTGGCGGGGGTGAGAAAGTCGCGCAAGGTAACAAAGGCGCGGTTGAAAAAATAGAATCTCGTCTTTCTCGCCTTTGGCGACCTTGGCGAGGGATATATGTATGTATAGATATGCATGCAAATCGTACATCACATTCGCCGGACTATGGTTATCAGCTGATGTAGGAAAGGCATGTCAAAATGCATCTTCCCGAGGCAAGACGGAAAAGAAGATCGTCGCATTAAGCCTCTCTTCCTTTCTAACCTTGCCTCCAAAGGCGATAAAACATGAGTTAGATAAAGTTGAGCACGGCTACTTTTGGATGACCTCTCTTTACTCTACCCAATCAGATGGGGCTTTCTTAGAATAAAAAAAGAGACGGTCTAAACACAGGACGACAAGTAGGCTATTTTTGTAATATATATGCACGATATTAGTCACATTAACGAGTCCTGGCGTCATCACAGACATGTCAATTGGCAGTGGTGCCAAGCTTGTTTGTTTGATGTGTAAAAGCCTTTTTGATTAGCCTACGTGTTTCTACAATAGTCCAATGAAATTGTGTGTCACGTTTTCCCTTCGAATTACAGCAAGGGATAGTATTGTGGAAGTCTCGTCTTACACATACTGACCCTTGCTTAGGAAGATGGTAACAGATAGGCTGTAACACTCGTTCTCTAATTGTGGATATCCATTGTTTAATTTCTATATCTCTGCAATACCGGTTTGTAAGTTCATTTATTCCTATCTCAAACCGAATATCTTGCTAGATACATATATTTATCAATACTTTATCATGTAAATGGTCATAACCTTCTCTCTAGATGCCTGTAAGTTACCCATAACAATTCGAGATTAAGATCTAATTAATGAGAAACTTGTCTGGGACAAATTGTCTCTGAGATAATTTATAGATTTGTAATCACCGTCACTCTCCTTTACCTACAAATGTCAACATACAATTATTAAATAACGTCGGAGGGTGATTGCACAAGACACCAGAACTCCAGAAGAGTGATTGCACAATACACCAGGAGGCCAGTCTGTTGTTATACCTTTGTTTCAAGCTTGTAATTGTCATTTTTTCATTTGGTGTGTTGCCATGGCAGCGACATACAAAGAGACCCGGCCTCTGGATAAGGGCAGTTTTTTTGGAGAGTATACCAATGCTGGAGGAAGATTAATTTTACAAGGGTATCAAACCACCTCACATTTTATCATATGTTTTGCTAGCGTCAATTCATTACCGTTGTCACCATATAAGCGAAATACCCTTAATCAATCAATCGACCGATCAATTGAATGACCGACCGATCGATCGATCGATCGATCGATCGAGGAAGGTTGTATTTTCAACAGTAGTGTCAGTTATTGTTGGAATACACCGTTGACATATTGGTGAAACACCTTAAGCTCGACGTAAACACCTATTATTCTAGTGAAGGCTACATGGAATGATAGACGATCTGAGATACAGAACTCTGCATCTACTTTTATTCAATCATATGTACATGAATACCTATAATTTTCGGTATAATGTCAAGCAACAAAAGACACTTTCAAATTTTATGAAGAAAAAATGGTCCCTTCCATATTATAAAAAATCCCCTTAATTGAATTCTAGCTCTTACAATTTTCCGTTTGCGCTGTAAGGTCAAAATATATATATAATTTTAAACCGGACGTGCACCAGCCGCGTTTGGCTTCAATTTGTTTTTTGAAAGGATACGTGTAATTGGCGTAGGCCTATAACTGCTTGATGTTCAATCAGATCCACATGCACCTTTGTAACGAAGGCCACATAATGACTGCATAACTGACGCCAAAGGGATAATTGTAATGGTAAATATAGGTTAAATCTGTATAGTGCAAGATTGCGTTCGCATATTCTTGTCGATGTGTTATATCCATCACAGCTACTATTAGGGTTAGGTTAAAGGTTTGGATAAGTATTAAACAGCATGCGTGCATGCGGGACTCAAACAGAATGAAAAGTGTGTGTTGTCAAGAAAGATGCTAGTTATATTTAACTATAATACTACGTTACGTGTCCAGAAATTGTATAATTATGTATAACGTCAAAACTGTGCTTAAAATATAATGATTTACTACTGTTTACACATGTTGTGTTTCCATGGCTATTCGTTTCCTTGGCTGCTATATACAAGCTCCAATAAATCTCTCTCTACTATATTTCTGCAGCAGTGAATGCACTTTTCAGATTCCTCAGTGCCTACACCACATTAGCCTCAAGGGACATGTTCGGGACCAAACCTTCCCTTACTCAATTACCAGGAGAAGAAATGATATTAATAACTTCCAGAAACATGGTCAGCGCTAGGCTCAGCTTGATACAGCTATAATAATTAAATAGTTTTCTATTATGAACAGTGGTTTTTCTGATGCCATAAACTAGGGTAAACAGAACTTTCGACATATAGTTTTAAATTCTACTTTGACTACCTTGGATCATTCGCTTGTTCTACTAAATCCATACTTTTAGGCACGCATTCTGGTTTTTTTTCTGTTTCGTTCCCTCCACTTCAGTTAGTCCTTTCGCTCTTTGGTGCCCTTCCTCGTCGCATGGCCCTATTCCGTCATCTCCACGTGCCAAGGTTAAGACATGGGTACATTAACCTTTGCACATTACAGTCAAATATGGGCACATAATCTTGTCCCATCTGGGTGTTTCCCCCAAATCCACCGACCAATTGAATAAGCCGATTCAACGACAGGAGTCTACGACCGAGGGAAAATAATGACGGAAAGCAGTGCCCGAAATTAACTTCTAAACATGATCAAGAGCCGGTTTTCTGTTTACAGTATAAATAATATACAAAGCCAATCGTTGTTCTATTTCTTGGAGTCTTATTTTGTAATGACCAAGTGTCATTTAGCTTTTCAACGCAGACGAGCTGTACGCACGGTATAGAGATAAGACGGATACAGTTTTAATCAAATATTGGAGCATGAAGATGTTTAAAAAGAACCATCAAAACAAACACACGTGACTGTTGTACGATAGAGCGTCGGTGATAGGCTGGAGTCTCACAATTTTGGGTGTATGCTGCCAAGAGAAATCCATCGTATGAGGCTAGGTCAGAATACAACTAAGCAGCGATATGTCGCATGTTATCTCCATAGCAGTCTATAAAGAGATACTATATACCGCTTCATCTTCTTACCCCCAGCCTGGATCCTCCAATCCAGTCTATCTTCCCGGGGTTTTGTTTTTTTAAACATTCCTAGGTCCTGATGGTAGAGCGATTCGCTTGTATAAGCATTGACTTTTTGAAAACCAGATTTGGGTAAAAGCATGCACCCCCTCCCCCATTTTGGCTTTGGTACACAAATTTGAACCCTTCAATAAGATGTGATCTTAACGGTAGGTTCCTCAATGACCATAGTTTCTCTTTTGTCTCATCATATAAGCAGTACTGAGTTAGAGATCGTAAGATTCAGCAAACCAACTATATATTCGGTTATCGCAATTAATACATTGGTCGGAGCAAAAAGGCGCAAAAGTGGTAACTGACAGAAAATAAAACTGGTCACGATTACTGTTAGTGTTGCTAACTTAGAACAGCTTTTGTTCAAGTCGCCAACACTGAAAACCACTCTATATATAATCTCGACTATTTCTGACGGTGCACCAAAATCAAGAACAAGCTGATAAACGATCCGCTACGGTCATTATGGCTTGGCTGGATTGCACAAATAAGGCAGAATGTCAACTGAGCAATCCTGACCATAAAATAAAACAACAATATGTTGGTACAACCAAAAATACCTTTCGGGTTAGAGCCGCCAATTATTTGAGTTATATTTGGCTCATGTCTCCAATATAGCGGAACATTTCTCTCTTCCTGGTTATTCAGGTGAGGACAATTTTGAGATCATGGCGATTGGAAAAAATTCCCACAAAATCTTAACATTGCAAATGGAAACTTCAAACGTGGGTTTCCATTGGGAACGAGGTAAGTGTCTAAAAACAATAGAATTCATTTGTATTCCAATATGACCAACCTGGCACCCGGTTTGTAAGGATTTTTATATAGGAATTTATTGTACTCAAAATGTCCACTCCTCTCTTATTAAGAATCAAAAAAAAAGAATAATGCCTACTAGTTCAGGTGAAACACTCTGGATCCAACAATTTGTAACTCTTACTCACAATATCTTCATTGGTTAGTTTCTATTTCTTTAAAAAAAATTACAGGTGGATTTATTCTAAATCTATATCGAATAATTTGCGTGCTACACATTGACATACTTTCTACACCATGTGCATTAGCATTGCCTTTTCTCGAGATGTCCGTGGGTTGCACGTAACAACTCAAGATTAATATCTATTTATAAACTTGTCTCTGAGAGTTTTATCTATAACATCCATTATAATATAGATGACAAAGAAAGGACCCTTATTTCCCTGTCTCACTTTTATACAATGGATAAGATCTAATTGGATCAAATATCTGGCAGTTTTTGTAGAACAGGGTATCCTAAGTTGAATCAGGATCATCGGTTTATACATTATACAAAATCGGAAAGGGCTTACCACTATGCCATACGTACAGTTCGCTTGGTCATAAACCTAGGACCATTTTGAAGGTCTAAATGTAGTGATATCCGCCAAAACGGCGTAAATTGTGCGGTCGTAGCCAGACAAATGACAGCTGTATAAATACATCGGGACTATGCTTTAATATCTTTCAACTGTAGATCAATCCAATTCCCTTTTTAAAGATGCCAGTCACTTAAATCAAACAAACAATCATTTTTAAATAAATAAAAATGTTAAATTTTATGTTGACCTACATAACACATTTTCAAATTTTTTATATTTGTAAAAGTAGCGCCCCTTCTTCACTTCATGGTAAGACAGAAATGGTGCAGGTTTATCCCAGTCTGCGTTTAAAAGCTAGATAGTACTTGATGGTTACAAATCTATAACAAAAGATTCAAATTAAGATGTGCTTAGGCTAAGATCGCTTTGTGGAACGGGCCCCAGGGGTCTTCAGTACTGGTCGCCATGGTTAGTACGTTTTGCGTGAGCTAGGATGGATTTGTGAACTGGCCCGGAATGAGTATTGTTAGTTTGTTTGTGTGCTTGGGGTTTTCCACCTCACTCTAGGGTATTGCAATAATAGCCAGGACTGTCCGCCAAATGGGTAATGGAAACCGCACTTTACACTAGATCCAGGTACCGCCGTTATACAGCACATGCTTACTTTTCACTAACAATGACCAAGCCAAGCTTCACAAGCCGTAAAAACAAGGCCAATGCAAGAGTTTAGATTTCCTGTTGCCCTTTGGATACGAGAGTACCAGGCTTACAGAAATCCCCCTCCGATAACACACACACACTGTATTATTATGCCAACTTATCAGTGTAAAGTCTGCTAGACATATTTCCTGTGTTTTCAAGGACTATCAAGATTTGTTTAGTGTTGGCCCTTTAAAAACCCGGAAGTAGCCAAACCCCTGTCTGTGTGCCATTTAGTCCTCGCTCATAGAAAGGAAGTTCAAATGAAGTGCCGGCATCGTATGTTATAGTTTGACCACATTAATGCCGGTTTTCCACGAATTACCGGTGATACAAAGAAATATTTTTCTAACGCCCCACCCTCTTGAATGGCATCATTTTCTAGGCTCTTTCTTTTTTCTTTATGTGTGATTTACGGCCAATGATGCACAGCTTTAAATGTAACTTTATATTCCTTTTTTTTAATTAACTTTTTAACTTTTGTTTTTAATTTTATAATTAGCAAGTCAATTAATCTTTCTCCTCTTTACCATCCATCCATGGATAGACAGGTGAGTTGATGATTGGATGGGTGGATGGATATATGGATGGATAGGTGGGTGGATGGATTGATCGATCGATGGACGGGATAGTGGACGGACGGACGGAATGCTCAACAGTATATTTCACTTCTATGACAGTGATGGACACTAACACAACCATAAAATGTGAAGTATTCTGTTTTGTTAAAAATTAACATGAAACATGCAGGCGTCAGCCAGAGGACAAAAGAATGTAATAAGACAGTATTCTTCTGTAAAATATCACATTTATTATGTTGTGTCAGAAGTTGAACTTTTTCCTTCAACTCCAAAATATAATGTAAAGATTCGTCCAAAATTGTGCTCCTGTAAAAATGTGTATAGTTGACCCAAATCCATGTGATATTCCCGACCTTTACCACCTCGAACATCAAAAGCAATTTCATCAAATGTTTTAAAAGTTCTCATTGCATCAATATTACTATTTTCAGGTATTTCAATGTCTTCTTTCTCTTTAATTGCCAATCTTTTCCAGTTGAGACGTCTCAATCGTTGCCAGTAATCCTCCACGGCTAGGCTATAGCCCTCAGCACAAATCATACCGGGTTTTCCGGGCAGAGAGAATCCGGTCAATTTCAGTTCACTAGCCCAGGCCAGGATGTCACGGCGTTTAAACTTGCTATAAATGTGGTGGCTAAAGATCCACAGTCTAGAAAAAATGTTATCGAATTCAATTTCGATTGTCTTTTTCCCAGTCTCCTCCAGTTCGACAGTCATATATTGTCCCACGTTTTCCTGTACCCACTCAATAATGGAGCCACAACAAATATTACCGCGTTCTAAGCTCATTAAAAATTCCTGAAGGTCTTCTCCGAGTTTTCGATGCTGAACACGTGTCATGGATGGCGCACGGATGAAAACCTCGGGTGTCAAGGCTGGGTACTCATGGGGAAGACGACAAACCATCTCAACTCCAGGCTGAAAGTATATTCACATTGCAAATATATGATCGGAATATATTCACAGGATAGACAACATTTACTGGTGGCACATTTGACATTTCTAAGTTTGTCAGCCCTCTCATTTATTTTAATTCAATAATCAATATTAATTTGGGGTATAACCAAGGGTTTAGGCAGACACCCGTCCAAGTGGACACCCTGAAGTTAACAATCGCCTCATTTGGACACCCTGTTTTAATAAACTTTAACATACAGGAGATAGGAAAGCCGTCAAAATTGGACACCCAGTTATTTGAAAAGTGAAGCAAAATGACCATTTTGGACACCATACTTTTGATTTTTGGCT
>JAVFBX010202637.1:0-12511 GCA_034783855.1 Mopalia kennerleyi | reverse complement strand
CCCCCCCCCCCCCCCCCCCCCCAACAAAGGCTTATTGTAAGCTGAAACACTCGGATTTTTAGTAAATAAATTAAAACACCAGAAAATCTGGCTTAAACATTTAACTTAGTTTTGTTAATTGTGTCAAGGTGTTAATTACATAGACAGTCAATCGTTTTGTCTACTGAACAGATTTGTTTATTCCGAAATATGATCGGCGGTTAAATGGATCTGAGTGTCCGGTGGTCTTGTGCTCTTGAAGCCAATGCAAGACGATGTCGATTTGTTAAGATTTATTTCTATGCAATTTTTCGTTTTTTGTCTTTTGAACCATGTATACGGTCCTGACATACTTTTGTGTCTTCTCATTGTTTCTGGCTACACTCTTAGAAATAGTGATTCTTTTAAGGGTTCTTTAGAAGAGGATGGTTTTATGTGGAACCATTGCGACAAAAACGGTTCTTTGATATGAGAAGAAATACTTGGAAAAGGTGCTGCGAGGGTTCCATGCAGAACCATGAAGGGTTAACCAGAGTCATGGCTAAAGAAGCTTTAAGAGTGTACCGATGTAAACAGTCGTTTACCCAAGTTTGTCTTATTTTTGCGCATAAGTGACATAACTTATTAAATACGACATACAACTCAAATAAATCAGAGCAAATAAACCCATAATCGACCAATGGTCACATCGTGATCGTATGAGGTTCTACTTTGTTCTGTTTCGTGCCATTATAGTATCTCGACTCATCTTTTTTCTGAGCTTTACAGATTTGGTAAATTATAAATAAGCTTGTCCTCCAATATTCAACGTCTTCTCTCGCGAACTATAAAAAGTCTACCAACCTATCATTTTATTGTTGATCGTCGATACATTTATTGGCAGGGCACGCTGTGATGTAGCTTCCTTTGGGTCAGTGGTGTAATCCTGAGGCGTATATGACCGATAATATTCTCCCTAGGGTATACTTCCCAATTGGCAGGCGATCAAAATAGGCTAACAACGGTCCACAATGACCAATTAAACCATTTTTCTTCGTGCAAACTGACTAAACTATGGATTTTACCAGAGAAGATTATTTTTCTTGAAAAGCCCTAATTTGGGCTTCTGTGAATTCCCTTTACACCTAGCATTCAACGAGGCGAAATTATTCAGCTCACTGCGAGACGTTGCCTTTTTTTCCAATCTCACCCGTGTACCGTTGACTTGACTAAAATGATAATCGCGCATGCGCTTTACATGGTTGACGATTGCCCAAATCTTCGTCGTATTTACATTTCCAAATTTGGTCACTATTTAACTGTACTCTGGGAATTTCATTCAAGTAGTTTACAGAGAGTTGGCAAACAGTATTGTGTTTGGGTTTAAACGGATTTAACTCAAAATATTTAATAGTGATTTTTGTTGTTTAGATGGGGATTATACACGTGAAATTAGAGGTAGTTTCGTATTACGTCTTTATCGAATATTATTCGATTTTGTCCCTGTATTTCCTTCCCATGATTTTCCGATCGGAAGAAAAGAAAACATATCACCATTTCGGCAAGGATAACGGCAGTATGATAAATATAAAGACAGATGTTTTTTTCTCAGCTAGATATCAATCGTTTCTCTATTAGGTGGTCGCTACTTGTTCACCTGGTGATCTTAAAACGGAAGGTGCCCTCAAGCGCAAAATACTAATCAAAATAATTCTTTAGTAAAGCGATCTGCAATCTACCAGGTATTACCAGTTAAGCAAAGACCTGTTGCAAAAATACCTACCCGGGAACTAATACTAATTGTTATATATATGTATGCACTTCAATTAAGATATTTGCCAAAAATGTACAGACGGCGTTAAATTGGGTATTTCTAAATGAACTGAAATTTACTTTGCAGGCGCCTTCTAAGCATTCTATGTACCTGAGCTTTATTTGTCAATTAAGGCTAGCTAATGTTAAACATACCGCTAACCCTACTGAAGCAAGGATCTGTGGTCATGCAGGTCTACTCAACGTTGCATTTATGTTTCTTAGATGCATAAGACTCGGTTACAGACACATTCTTGGAAGTAAACAACTGCGCTTATTTTGAATACGGCAGTTTTTAGTTACGACAACAGAGTGATGTCCCTTTGCAAAATGAAGCTGCAACTTTACGGCCAGGTAGGACAGGTTGCCTATTCCTACGCATTGCGGCTTGTTGGTTTCCAGACAATTAATGCTTGAAACTAAACTTGTATTGTAAATATATGGATACCTCATAACTTTAATGTAAGTTTGAAGCATTATGGGAGTCCTCATTTTAAGTCTTGATGGGAACGCCATTATATCATCCGATCTACGAAAAGGTCCGTCTTTAAAAGGTAAAGCATTTTTCCTTCACATGTTTACCAATCCATACGACAGTCTTAATAATTTGAACAGCACGGAGGTCTGGACAAGTAATAGGCAACTTGATCACTTGCTATGCCATACAGACTGTATTTAGTATGGGGGAAACGCAAAGCCGTTTCTAGAAGAGGGAAAGAAAACAGTCGTTACATACTTAACTTTTCATAGTTATACGTAGCATAGTTGTGTTTTTTAATTTTCGCCCCAATTTAGTGTAATTCGGAACATTCCAAACCTCCCAGTCACACACTGCCAAATTTAATAAAGAAAATAAAACCGAAGACAAAACTTAGTTTTGTGCTGATTTATACGTCTCCGAGAAGTGTCAGTTTTTTTCCTGTCTCGTTAGCCGATGTTACCAGCAGGTAATTTCAACAAATTTGCTTTTTTCCTGACATCATCTTCGGAGATGTCACGAGCAAATGGTAGGTTCCTGTCATCAACTTTATTTCCTAGTCTCATCATATGGAATTGGGATTGTTTTTTGCACATTTAAATTCAACAAGGCCGTACAGGGTTATTCTAACGATACTCTTTTGAAACATTTAGAAGACAAGCATTGCAAGTGGTTAATATATACTAACAGCGAGTTGCCCAATAAACAGATAGACATTTTCAAAATAAAATTAATAAATACGTTCTGATGAAATCCTCAAATGCTTACTTGTGCAGGATTTTTTTTTTACCAATAGAAAAAAGTCACATTTGTAAATTCAAAATAACCAATAAGTTAGTCAGTATCGACACTATTTAGAGCATATCCGGTGGGCAGCCTACCGATTGGGTCATCCGGCTGTCAGGCAGCGGCATATCGTGTTTTGGTGTAAATCGTTTGCATTTAAGCATGTACATGCAAATTTGTTTGATATCTCAGGGTTGTTAGATGCAAGCCAGACGCAAAGATGTCATATAAAGTTTCGGTATTTTAGTGAGCGTATAACATCCAGTTGGCGTAACGGAGGTTAGCGTAACGTAGTGTTATTATATTATATGGTTCATTTCCGAGCTGTCGCGTACATTTACATCTGGAATGCATACTTTCCGTTTTACGACCGAGTCTGTTGCATACACTAACTTAGCATTATAATACCAATGCTTGTCAGTAACAACATCCTTATGTGTAGCACATAACACTTGGTATATATTTTTTTTTTTGAAATTCCCTCACATTGTTTATAACTTTGACTGACCATGTTTTCCTCTCAATCGTAATATAGACACAACTGTACAATACTATGAAATCCAAATTGCCACGTAACTAAATGTGTTCTTTCTTAAACGCCATTGTGCTTAGGGTTGAAAATAGCGAATGCTAGCTGCAAGATATAAATGGTCATGTCTTCTCCAGACCGCCTCTTCCACTTCAACTTCTATTTCTTCTAATTCGTGTTGTCGCTTTATCACAGGGGAAATAACACTGTGAGCTGAATGACAGAACTGGCTGTCTGAGAAGATCAACAGCGCATGGTGACTTAGTGAAACCGCTCCTCGTTGACCGGATGTCATTAACATGTAATGGAAAACCAAGTGGCAGCAAATGGCCCAGCAAATTAAAAGCTCCCACAAAAATCGAACTTGGATGAAAATAACAATTTGTGGCATTTGGTTAACACTTTAGTGCTCCCTGGCTACATGCACGAAGAAAGGTCTAAATAATTTATAGGAATCAACCCGGGCTTCGTGGCATGGTTTATAAATGCTTGACCCTAAAATTCTAATAAATGTCCGTACAGATCTGAAGCAGAGCTAAATGGCTCAGTTTGAAACATACTACAGCTAAAAGATCCGTAAACCGAGTTTATATACTACACAAGGGAATACACTGTATGTATATTGTGTATTACTAAGCGGCTTATCGGGCGTAGCAACCACAGCAATGTCATTACATGACGTCAATATAAAGCCATGTAGTAAAAAAAAAATTAAAGTATTTTACAACAACAACCCTTTATTATGCTATATTGGTAATCCAAAAGTATGACGGTACCTTACTGACTGGACAACATTGCTATCATAGCACATCAATCTGTGGTTTCCATCTAGGTGGTCAAGAATGAGTTTCACGGTGGTCTTCAGATCATCCAAATAAATAAATATAATTGGACCATTCAATTACGTCTGTGATTAAGCAAATTTGTTACCTGCTGGGGAATTCTGACCTGTGTTGGGGTCATAAGGCTGTAAAAATGTCTCGGTGAAATGAAGAAGTTTAAATTTTTATGAACAGTAAATGTTTCTGTGTAATAGAATCCTCCATTATAGCTTAAAGTGTAAACTATTTGGGAACATCACTATTTTTATAGTATTTATTGGAACAACACCATTGTCATTCAAGCAAACGAAAAGTTTGCCACTCGTTGCCGAATTCTTTTCAAATGTGACCTTTATAAAGTCGAGTGTTTTAGCTTCACATGTTAACCCACATCATACGACAGTTTTAATAATTGAAACCACACAGAGGCTAGAAAGATAAAAAGTAGCTTCCTTACTTTCTATGCCATACAGACTGTATTTTATTATCGGACAAACGCCAAGCACCTGTCGCTTCTATAAAAAAAAGCAGTCGTTGCATAATGCTGTTCTTACTCAATAATGCTGTTCTTACTCAATAATTAAGTAGAATATCTAGGTCACATACAAGGTCATGTTGTTTTATCAAGCGATGTGCTCAGACAAAACTATTCTGGTTTCCCGTAAAAAGATCAGTTAATAATTGATCACTGCGGATATGAGCTTCCTGCTTTTTATGCTACCTGAGCTATAAGGGGCATAGGTGGGCAGATTTTCTGTCGTCTTTTGTTTCTTAGATTTACCCAGTGTTTGTATTCATGAATCGTATTTCATGCTCTTGTTTGTTGTCGTCAGATAGTCCAGACGGACACCTCCAGAGCTTGCTATCGAAAAAAGTAATTCATCTAAACCCACTGTGACGTGGTACATGTCGGAACAGAGCGTATATATTTTGAATAAATAAAGAGAGAAAAATTTGTTTTCCTCCACCTGGATTTGAACCTGGGACCTTTGTGTTTGAGGCCCAAAACAGTATGGACTAAACTACAGACTCACGGCAGAGTGAGTCCAGAAATGTATATGTATGTATGTATGTATGTATGTATGTATGTATGTATGTATGAATGTATGAATGTATGTATGCCATTCTGCCGTGAGCCTCTGTAGCTCAGTCGATAGAGTGTTGAGCCTGTATCCCAAAGGTCCCGGGTTCGAATCTCGGCGGAAGTAAGCTCATTGTTCTCTCTGCAATTAGTCAAAACATGGATGTTTTTATTTATGTATGTAATTTTCTCATAATGCAATTGTTATAACACAAAATAAATTAGTTTGTGTAGTTGAAGAAAAACAAAATAAGTGGACTTTTTAACTTGTCCAATTGTGTAAAAACTAAAAAAAATATATTTCGGAAAATGGTGAGAGGTGGAATATTCTAGATATACCTGAAATTCACGTCAAGTGCCACATTGAAAATGCGACTTATTTAAAGTCTTTACGTCCTTTTTGCATATTTCTGTGTGGAAAGTAATAACCGGCTCAAATATTTATCTATTTGTAATCAGAATTCTAATTTATTTTTTCAATAGCATAAAATTTGAATACTTTGCTTTGATTGGATTCGATAGAAATTATTTGCCTATTTTAAACCAAAAGGGTCCAACAAGACCTTGCAAAAAGGTATATCTTTTCCACCATTTGGCTGTCAAGTGAATGAATAAGTACGGCATAAATTCAAATCAAGCGAAACAACTAATAATTGGTCTACCAATAGTACCAATTCACTTTTCGGAAATTCTGTTTCGTTGAGTTTGTCAAAGAGTTTATGTATATTCCCTGAGATCTATGTATTTAGTAAATCATGAATGAACTTATTCGCTAATATTTAACTCCTTTCTTCCAATTTATTATAAACAAATAATATTAGAACATCTGCTCGATAGGTACTAACAGAGGGACCATCCTCAACCCATCAGGCGCTCTATCTTAATTCAGCAATTTTATTATAATTGTCTTGTTATACAGTTTAGGCTAAAGCAATTTCCAGAGCACATGGGTCGCCAGTTTAGCCCCTTAACAGTTAACGTATTAGCTATGTGAATCCACAAAAGCTATATTAGTTCCTGATAGGTGACCCCTGGTTATCTTCGCAAGCCAAGGTTAAGACATGTGTGTATTAACATTGGCACATTACAAACCTCTATCATGTTATAAGGGCATATAATCTTGTCCCATCCGGGGTGTTCCCCTAAATCCACCGGCCAATGAAATAAGCCGACTCAACGACCGCAGGAGTTTACGAACGATGGAAAATAATGACTGAAAGAAGTGCTCGAAATCAACTTATTTACGTGGTGAAATGCAATCCTTTCATCGTCTCGGAAGGTGGGAAGCGACTTTCCAAGTATTAAGTTAACAAGCTGAATTGTTTTCAAGTGATTGTCTTTACAACACATACAGCCATGAATAATGTATTCTATGCGCAATCATGGCAATATTGCTTTCAGAAGTTTGTTAAAAGGCATTGCAATTCGGCGACATAACAGAAGAAACTAGATTCTAAGTTGCAAGTTTATCGCTGAATTTTGTTTTCAGATTAAGGTGTTCAACTCCCATACAAATGACGGTTATTAAAATTTGGCAGAAGTTGGTGAAATGTTACCCCATCTATTGTCCTGATAGGCGGAAGCTTTCAGCTTTCATCTAAATTTGAGGTTTATACCGTAACTATTTGAAGATATCGTGTTAACACGTACGTACCGAGATTGTATAATTACGCAATAACGACACAATTGTTTTGCGGAATTCGAGTGAAATAACCTAAAGTACGGCGTTAAACATCAATCCAACGAAGAGAAAAAATAACGTTGTATTTTTTCGATTAGAAGTCGGACAACTGATCCCTTCGACATACCACTCCCAGGTTTGGTTATGCCGGAGGTCCTCGGATGTACGAGCTATCGTGCGCCAGGTTTTATCGGGATTTTCACCGCAGTACGACAGAGCATGATGTTAACAAGATGCCCAAATGACATTAACCCACTCAATCAAACAAATACAGTCAAACATAGAACTGTCTTCAGTGTCTTTCTCGCTAAAGATTTTTGACAGATAGCAGCTGTTGTATATCAAGTATTAAACCGACTTGAATTATTAAAGCAGACACATTGAAACCCCTATACAAATGGAATATAAATTGTATTAGGTTGCCAATTGTCTGGGGAAAAAGAGTTTCTGTCTTGCAAATTACCTGCCAAACGACACCTTCGAAAGTAACAAAACGCAAATGTTTGAAAATGAGCTCTCAATAATCAATAAAGCTACAAATGACAAACACGTTGAAAGTAGGCGATATATACACGTCTACACTTTAAGACACCCATTCAACAAACTTCGTCAAAACAAAGGATACGTGATTGTAACACGTCGGTTGTTTGGCGCGCTATCAAATTAAATCCAATATAAGTTGACGTCACACCATGTTGAAGGTCAAGCTCTAATATTTTGTTCGCAATTTAATTGGGTATAAGTGACCAACACTCTTTCGAAAAGCTGGACCCTGAATTCTAAAACAGAGATCCACTCTATCAAAGCGAATCATTTTTTCGCCGCATGACTATGTCACTTAGTTTCCAATCACGTGTCCCCACTTCTTATTATACGGACTAAGCCACACTGCACCAGAAGGTACACTTTGATTAAATAGTTTTTGTAAGAGATCTGTCGCAGATGTCACGACCTAATGGCGGTTTTATTGACGGCGTTATTTCGCTGTCAAACAAACGACGGGTCAATGTTTTTTGTCCATTTTAAAAAGCAAAAAAAAACCCTAATCGTTCATGTTATTAACATTTCCTCTAACGCGTTCAAGACCTGCAATGGAAATGACTTCCTGCCATCACATAGTTGCCTTACACCCTGTCCGAATGACTGTAAATAGATATACACACCCACTGCATTAAACAGGTTTCAGCACAGACGAATCGTCTATTATCAGTCACTATAGCCCTCTGACAAAAAGATAAAACCCTCAAAACTTAAATTTGGCCAGGAATCTCATTAATAATGTATAACTTGATTAGTAAGCAAGCGATAATTGACACCTTCTAAGGTATATAAGTTAAGCTCCGTTGCTCTTGTATTGATCAGGGTGCATGCTAGTTCAGCCACTGACGGCTTAAGCAAACGAGTAAACAGTTAGTTACCTAAATATGTAATTCCATAGGGAATCAAGCAGAAATAAAGACAAAGATAATGTAACACGTTTAGTTGCATTAGGGTCGATTGACCGCGTTGTTTAAGGATTTTAAATCATATGTATTTGAAGCTCGTATTATAACTCAAGATTTTCAATAAATTATCAATACACCTCATCTCTTACAGTTGGATTGATTCCTTACAATAAACCTGCCATGGCAAGATTTGATTACTGATTGTCGACATATACAAGGACACCGTATTCTGTGATATTGCAACCTCTAGACCAATCCTGTGAACCCTAAGTTGATATGTGATTTAGGTACTTTCCCTTAACATATGTGATATATGTATAACCAGCCCTATCGCAGCCACATGTTCGTATACACAGACAACAATGTGGACACTGCAAATGAACGTTACAGTTCAACAACACCATCTGTATTCCAATAGTACCTGACGTATGATCAGATAGCAAAGTACATGGAATAAACTATGTATGGTATTCAATAACCCCAATCTATATATTCAAATACTACAGCTCCTGCAGCCCCTACATTTAAATGACATCAAAGCAAACTTATAAACTCTTTGTACAGTAACCGCGTTGTCTTTGTTTTGTGTCCTTGGATTATTTTGCTTTTACTGAGGTCAATAACACCGGGCAACGATTTTGTGCGCCGATTGCGCCCATCCTACACTCGACGTCACACTATCTCTTATAAACATAGGCGATCGAAAGAGTGTATTCAACACTACGGAATAGAGATTTTATACTTCTAGTTCTTGGATTTCTAGCTTCGGCGAACTCGTTTTTGCTCAACCAGTCGCTTGTGTCAACGAGTTATCGTTGAAGTGGACTAGAGAGAGAATCGTTGTACGCCTAATAATTCGAAATTGAAGTGACAATATAAAAATTAAGTTGTAGCGAACCAATCTGACGGCTATTAGCTGGAGAAAAATAATAAACACAATTCAGAAGTTTGCTTACACTATCCTAGGATGGATTTAAACTTTCTTCTATTCTTCCGTCAGTAACACAAAAGATGTCCCTCGACAATGTTGTCAGCACCCTAGAATCAGCGCCTCCACGCAAAAGAGAATGACTTTATCTATAGCTGTTCACGAATAAAACTGGTACAAGGATACGAGCGTGTCCCACGCTTTTTATATATATTTTTAATGTTGTCGTGTGACAATTATCCCATTTTAGGTGAAGCGTTTAGGTCGTAACCCTTGGCCATTGGTCGACATAGATCACGAGGTTGTTCTGCATAAAGGAGTCAGTTCAACAATCCGCGACAGCTGTTTGGAACTTTCGCTAGTGTATTACATAGTCACCAAAATCTCTGGAGCCAGCTTGCCGATGGCATAGTGTGAAATATAGAGACCCTGCATTACGATAACTCTCTTATCTATTAATGTTCACGATTATTCGCCTCCGTGGACAGTGGCTTAATGGTTAGCATATCTGCTTACTAATCCCACTTCGTTGTTTTGTCCACGAGTTCGAGTCCGTCTGTCGACCGTCGGAAATATGAGTGAGTCACACGAAGTGGCTTTGCCAATCGCGGGGTTTTTTTTTAACGAAATTTCCTTTCGGCATTTAAGCAAGGAACATGGTCAAATGGACAATCCTTCGTCATATATTAAAGTGAAATACTCATGAGCATTTTCGATAAACCCCAAATCGGACAAACAAGCACCATTCGACTTCGGTTCGTGATTGTGAAAATTAATAGACTCTAGAGATATTCATCGTAATACATGTATTTTTACTGGATGCCTTCTATATCAGATATAGATCCAATGCTGCTTTTAGCGAAAATAAAAAGAATACAAAAGCACCTCCAAACCAATATATTGTCAAAACGATAGAATTTATATGTTAACAGTTCTAGATGCCGTACCACAATCTGGTTTTACTTTAGCATTCAAAATAAGTTTCCCTATTTTGTTTTTGGACAGTTCTAGTGTAATTCGTAAACTTTTCTCTCGTTAGTTGTTGTGCAATCTAAACGACAATGTATCAGCAGGGGCAGTTCAATTAAATATTTTTTCCTCTTTCCTGTGGCAGATGTCACCAGCAAATGGCGGTTTCTCCTCGTCGGATTTATTTGGCTGTCAAACGAAACCACATGTTTTCCTGACGAATGTTTTTTTCATGTATATATTTTTTTTACAAATTGACATTTGTATTCTTTGTGTTACAATTTCCAAGGAAAAGTAAAGATTGTTGTCTCAAACGGGTTCCTACAAATTCCAAACGTTCCATTTTTTCGTTACATGGGTTTCGGCATAATAATTTATTTGATACTTTAAAACTCTGGTTTATCAATGGATATCTCAAACAACGGGTTATTTATCTTATAGGCAAGGGCGAGATTATCGACGTCACATGATCTCCTTTACAAGGCTTGCACTAACAAAGTTACATGTTGATTGAATTTATCTGGAATTAAATTGAGCTGTGTGTTTCAACAATTACATGAATTCTAAACTATCAGTTTATGTATAAAAAAACGTACATAACTTTCAATGACTAACGTCGCGCTTCTGCATTGCAATGAACGGCATATGCATATTG
The DNA here is from genome assembly GCA_034783855.1 of Mopalia kennerleyi. Classification (NCBI taxonomy): domain Eukaryota; kingdom Metazoa; phylum Mollusca; class Polyplacophora; order Chitonida; family Mopaliidae; genus Mopalia; species Mopalia kennerleyi. Next base: position 1,368 of record JAVFBX010202637.1, on the reverse strand, counting down.
CATTTAACTAACAGTGCCACCTATGACCACTGATCAACCCCGTTAAAGTATATTGTTAGTTGTCACTGAAATACCACTGGTCAACACCATTATCTATGACAAATTCAAACCAGATGAGCTGGCAAATCATGGTGTCTCATTCATTAGCATGCAGTACAGATTTTGCTTTACCGAATTCCAGTGTTTGAGACAATAATATAAAAGGTAACCAATTAGAGAAATATAGACTACACTCCTACATGGTAGCCCTATAATTGTGAAACCGAGCCGGTCTCTGCTTTCACTTGATGGGCCCGGCCTCTGCTTCACAAGAGAACAATTTCACGCGACTGGATTGACGTCAGTTTAATTGAAGAACTATTTCACGTGAGCAGAGGATATAACTTTGGCTGACAGAAGAAAAACTTACAAAGACCCACGTTACAGGGTGCAACATTACTATTATTGTGCGCAATCGACGGATACATTTCATACCATACATCTTTTTTTCTACTTGCGCGTACAACTACAATCTTAACTGCCGTCTTAGTTATAGTTATTTTGTATATGCCACGGTTTAGTTATCTAAGAAATGAGGTTCGTTAACGATACTGCAACTTCTCGAGACAAGGTGTGCCCTGACGTGAAACTCTATTCCACACCTTGTCACACTTAAGCCATATTCTAGTCAAACAAGCAGAAGTTATCCCTCATAGTTTGAGTAATCGGCAATGTGCAGCAGCGTGTAGCACGATGCCTTATATCCCTCATCTTCCCGAGGCAAGGCGGAAAAGACGATAGTCGCATTGAGCCTCTCTTCTTTTCTTACCTTGCCTCCAAGGCAATAAAACCTGAGTTAGCTATAGTTTACGACAGCTACTTACGGAGGACTTCTCTTTACTCTACCCAATCAGATTGGGGCTTTCTTAGAATAAGAAAGAGGCCGTCTAAACACAGGATGACAAGTGGGCTTTATATGTAATATACACGCTCGATCTAAGTCCCATTAACGAGTCCTAACGTCATCACAGACATGTTAATTGGCAGTGGCGCCACGCTTGATTGTAGTAGACTTTGATGTGTAAACGACGTTTTGATTGGCGTATGTGTTCTACCATAGTCAAGTTAAACTTTTACCACGTTTTTCCTTCGAATTACGGCAAGGGATAGTAATGTGGAAGTCTCGTCTTACACATACTGACCCTTGCATAGGAAGATGTATGTCCCTCTGATATAGGTTCGAACATTGAAATACGTGCCATTTAACCAAATGTGGACAACCCGTAACTTAGCGCTGTGACAAATAACCAAGAATACGCATAATAAGAGTCCGTGCTCGAAAAGAAAATAATATTTCTCTGCGGTTTAACATGATATTCCGGCAGAGAC
>JAVFBX010202636.1:0-22710 GCA_034783855.1 Mopalia kennerleyi | reverse complement strand
ACGATACAGGCATATGTATCGAAACGTTGTGTTCTATCACAAAACAAGAAGTGGTTATCCAGAAATTGTATAATTAACCATAATTAATTAACACAGATTTTTTAAAAATAGGAATTAGTGTGTTTACAGTGAGCCATTCAATTTACATGCTATAAAAATTCAGCTAACTTGCGCTTTCTTTTCATTTGATAACCGCCACTTAAATTTGTCAAATCAGGCGAAACGTTGGTATTTACACCCTCAGTCATTCAAAGTCCATTGATAGGGAGTTCACCATGAACCCCATAACTGTACTAAACCTGTTGTCAATCCCATAAGACAACCTTTGAGAAATCTGTACTGCACGTGGAGAAACGATATCTCCAGTAATGTAGCACAACTTTAGGCAAATCTGCTCTAATCCTGGAAAACTGTTCTCAGTCCATTTAAGAAAGACAGGAGAAATCTGTACTAAACCAAGATAAACACTAACCCCAGTCCCTTAAAACAACGCTAGAGAAATCTGTACTAAACCAAAATAAACACCAACCCCAGTCTCTTAAAACAACGCTAGAGAAATCTGTACTAAACCAAGATAAACACTAACCCCAGTCCCTTAAAACAACGCTAGATAAATCTGTACTAAACCAGTATATACACTAATCCCATTCCCTTAAGGCAAAGTATGAGGAATATGGGCAAGAGCCGAATATACACAAACCTCAGTTCCGTAAGATAACGTTACAAGAATGTGTATTTAACCAGAATAAATACTATTCCCATGCCCTTCAAACAACGTTAGAGAAACCTAAACTAAACCACAATAAACACTAATCCCAGTCCTTTAAGACCAATGCACAGGAGCAGAACAAACATTAATCCCAGCCACTTAAGACAACGTTAAAGGAAACTGTACAAAACCAGGATAAAAACTTTTCTCAGTCGCAGAACACAACGCTAATAATGTACTAAATCAAGGGCAACACTTATCTCAGTCACTTACGAAAACGTTAGAGAGAGCACTATTCTCTGTATTCGAGACAACGTTCCAGAAATCTGTGTTAAACCAGGTTAAACGCTATTCCCAGTCCCGTATGACAAACGTTAGAGAAATCAGCGTTTAATCTGGAGAAACGTTGTACAATCTGTACACAGCGACGTGAAACTGTTTAAATCATTTTAAACATTGTTCGGGAAGCGCTTTGTATACAGCAGATTTTAAAAGAGCGGAAAATACCGCTCTGATGGACAAAAAAGGCAAAAACACACCCTGATGCAATAAAAATCTCCCTTAGAATATTTTTAAGGCCTCAAGACAATTTAGAAATCTCCGGCAAAATTTCAAGCTTTATGGTTTAGTACATTGGCAAATGTAGATGCAGAGTTCTGTATCTCTGGTCGTCTATCATATCATGTAGCCTTATCTAGAGATACAGCGTTTGAGCTCTCCTAACTGTGTAATAAGTTTTTACAATTACCGACTTTTATACGTGTTTAATAAACTACTGTCCAATAATGTTTCTAATCTGAACACTGTGATACATTTGGCACTGGTATGTCAATTGTAACCTCAAATAGTCCAGCAGCCGCGTTTAAAAAAGTTTAACATCACGGTCCAATTACATGTTGTCATGTCGCCATATTCCTATTGCTCCCCGTCTGAGACTCCCATAATGCATCATGCTACAGTAGATCCCGCTGCAGGGCAATTACACGATTAGAAGCGCTCAAACTCAGTAGCTAAGGCAACTGATGATCTGCGTGTTTTCAATGTGTGTGAGAATAAACCTAATTATCTCCCTTGGATTTTTACCATGACGTAGTGCTATACATAATAAACTCTGGGTTAAAGTGATCAGATTTTCAGCATTTTTACAAAATAGTCCTCCGCGAAAACACACTTATAATGTATAGGAAAGAAAGAATGATCTTTTTGTGACGGATTTCTGCTATTTGTATCTTAGCCTTTAGTGTATTACCTAATGATGCATATAGCTATCGCGGCAGAGGCGTATAGTTTTGGTCCAAATTGGAGGCGCCCATCGATCCGATAAAACAAGTATTCAAATCCTGATTACTTTTATCTGTGTACATTTTAGTTGAACAAATACCGGACATCAATATGTTTAGCTAAGAAAGTTCAAAATAAAGAACACAAACGAGATTTGTTTTCCACTTCTGTAAATTAAAAAGGGTTTAATGGGCGGGTGTTAATTGAAGTGTAGACTGTTTATACTCAACGTAGTACTCGTTTCTGCCAATTAACTTTATCACAAACGTACCAGGTGGTGATTAGAGTGGTCCTTCTTTTTTCTAGCACATGATCGAGTTTAATCACATCTTTGTGTAATATATCTTCACGGTATATGTAGAATTGTGAAATACGTGCCATATTCATGTATTTAACCAGATGGATCGGTTGAGTAAGCTCCATCGTTTCAGTCGTTATGCTATAGTTTATGCTTATATCGCTTAAACGGTTAGCTATTACGCTGGACAGTACTTAAAAATCAACTCTAGTCCGCTATACTTTTTCGACCCGGGTATGAACATACATGACAATTAATTCGCTCTGTCTTATTGTTGACGAATTAAATAAGGTTTTCGATAAAATCAAACATCTGCACGGTAAACCGATTGTATTTACAATCCTTTTTATGTCGAATTTCATCTCAGGTCGACAATACTGATAACTGAAAAGCCTGTTGACGCGAAAGACAGTCCCCCTGTGACAAAAAGGCTGAGAGCTACTTGTCCGTACATCTATTAGGGAGAAAACCTTTTCATACTTCATACAATTATTAATGAGAATTTCATGACCCTGGATAGCGGTCAACCAGTTTGTTTGTATGTATGTGGCTTTGTAGTTAAAGTGCTACTCAAACTTATTTGGCTTAAATTATGAAGTTAGTGTCGCCCAAATGCCTATGTTGTGTAGAAATTCTAGACTCCTGTCTTAGCTGTTGTATGAATATAAAGATAATTCATCTTAATACGTCAATTCCTTTTGTTAACAAATTCACTAATTAGCTTTAATAAGTTTATCAGATAAAATGTACTTATAATTAAATAGTTTACATTCATATGTTGGTTTTTTAAATATATTTTTTTTCCTTGGTATTTTTTCCCCATTTTTAAAGTTATTCTTCCTTGACGAATAATAACAGAAATATTATGCCTGGGGAGTTTTGAGTAACATGCCTTTTCATATTCGCTCATCAACAAAGACTGTTTATTTACATTTTTTCTTTGGTGAAAGTGTACGATACGACGACATCTCCTCACACACGATGAAATTACAATACACACACCAATAAATTTATATAATAACTATGGAAAATGTTTAAACTTGATTTTTTCTGTACAGATTTTAGAAAGTGACTTAATATTCCATAGCTGTTCGTCGCTGGTTTGACATCTGACAATGCCCCTAGACTCTGCCCAAAAATGCTTCTCTGATGTAAAGAATAACTCTGTGCTATATGCTTCCAGAAACATGATTTCAATCATTACGAGACCATTAATCACCCTACAACCAGGTAAGAGATTTTTTCACAGATCGTATTTTTAACTTCGATAGAAAAGGTAAAATGCCCAGTTTTTACCTTTTCGAAAGTGTTTTTTTTTTTACAATACTCGCACAATTGACTTATAAGTTAAATGACCAGTCGTCAAAGCGGGCACATATATAATGCTTAATTTCAATAATATTTCGCCCTTTGTGTAAGATCTGTATGTTCTGAAGTAAGATCATGTTAGTTCCTGGTCACCTGCCAACAAAGCAAGTGCACATTACACTTGTATATTTTATGTCCAGTTGAGATGCTCATAACGGTTCGTCATCATATCAGTACAATACGCTGATTGTATGGTCTATTATTTCCTTTGATGTAAGCAAGAATGGTCAAATAGGAAAATTGCATTAATAATAAGTTATATTGTTATTGTGTACTATGGGCTCATTTTATTTCGGAAAAAGTTAAGAGACACAAGGTTTGTTCAACATCAGCCTGTCGTCTTCCTCGTAATAAACACACGTAACTAGCTACCTTAATGCATTTACCACGCTTTCAATGTCATATAAATCTTTATCCTGTTTCGCATCTTATCTCTCTGAAATCTGAAGCTATCATCACTGAAAAGAGATGTGAACACGCATTCAATTAAAACCCCAGACGATTGCAATTTAAATTCATCCGATTTTAGTTGACGTCAATGACAGCGCTAGGAACATAAATCGAGGAGGGGCGGCTAAATGTGTATGTGAGACCCCTCCCCACACCCTCCCCCTCCGAAATGCAGTTTTGCAAGTACATTCTTGCCATTGATCGATTATCGGTCTACAGTGAGGTTATACATGCATGTATTGTTGCAAGTAAATAAGAGGAGGCAAACTGGCAGGGGGGGGGGGGGGGGGGTAGGGCGTTTAGAGGCAAAAAGTAACTGGAGGGGCAAGGGGTGTACCATGTCGCAATATCTCAGGCATATCGTTAAGCGATATCACCTGGAAGAGACAAAGATGAAAATAGCCACAGGCAAGAGTTGTGTGTGTTTTGGGGGAAACCAGTCCATGGTAACCTGACGTTATGCTGACTATTTGAATTTATACCCTGTGAATATTACGACAATAGGTTTAATCTATCAGATTTATTGATGAATATGAAAAATACAATTTTACAATGATTCATAAGTTTGTACTCAGAGGGATTTGATTTTCGAATCATCCGCTGGTTGTATAGCTAAGCCACGCATGTACAGCTATGTATTGTTCGCAGAACATCACCATTTTGGTTACTCTCCAGCACACACTATCCGAGTGTATAATCGCTTAGGTGTTACCTACCACGGACAGTTCCGACATGAAAGGTGTATAGTAATACCCTGGGATTAGTATAGAAATTCCAGTTATACCTAACGTTGGCTCATTATTGGGTCAAACGGAAGAGTATTTATATTGAGCTGCCGAAAATACCTACGCTCGTAGAACCAGCGGTCGAACAATACATCAATTGCCTCACTCTTACCGATCGGGTATTGGTCGATCGCTGTTTATATGATTGTACAGATACATACCTTCTCTAATGACATATCTATAACTTCACAAAACAAAGACATATCAGTCGACATAATTCTGATAAATATATATTATTGTGAACATTTGTATATAGGCTGAAGACCATACACCCCGACATAAGGTTAAATAATTTGCACGGTCAACTCATGTGCACATGCATCCAGTCATTATGGAGGAAAAGCTGTAAATAGTATTAAAATAATGAAGAAAAAACATGCCTTTTAAATGTCAATGTAGATACATGATCAAAACCATTAATTAAGTTGAATTCCTAATGTTAACACAGTTAGGGGCCTATAGTGAACGTTTGTGTAAAGTGTACCTTTGTTGACTCTTTTTTTATGAAGGGCCCTAACTGTTTGATTGATTGGAACAAGTTAGCACCTTTTTTGTATAATGTCCAGAAACAACCAACAGACTTAATGTTTCCGTGTTTATCAATAAACTCACTGTCTTTCTTCACTTGGAATGTAAAATTAAATAAGTATATAGATAGTTGCGGAGCAGGAAGGAGATATGCTAATTATCCTTTCATCTGTGTGTTATTTTTATTTTTAAAATGTTATTAAGATCTTGATACGTAAAATGTTGTCAGGTAACTTAGCTTTCTATTCATACAGTTAAGAAAGCGTCGTAATAAGAATCCCATTCTGGGGAAACCAAGAATTGGCCTACACTTTCATTCATCAGGCCTTTTCATACCACGTGTAGTGCTCGAGTTTGCTCTACAAAAAGTATATTATATGTTCGTCTCAATAGATGTGGAGAGAACGAACCCACACCTTTCGCTACCAGGACTAACCTCTTCAGCTAACTTTAAACTCCCCACATAATAACCCTAGTAACCCTGTCGATATATGTGCCTCTGTAGCTCTGTCGGTTAGAGACCCAAGTTCGAATCCAGGTGAAATCAAGTAAAATTATCTTTTCTTCAATACAAATTTAATTCAAATGTTTTGAATCATAGCTTACAATGTCTTATGTGACTTATAAACTGTTACACAGAATAAACTTACATCAATCAATGGAAATATGCACTGCAATGTAGTTTAGGCTATTTTTATAGTTTTTATTTAACTGCCTTTTTAACAAATCCAACGTCCATGTCGACCCAACGCTGCATGTGTAAAAGCTTATAATCGTCATAGTTATATATACCGTCGAACAAGACCAATTGACCAGAGCAAGTCGGTCACTTATAAAGTTCATTGTACTTAACAGTATGCTTTTACTTCTATTTTAATCGCAGTCCAACACCTGAACATATCACCATTGTCAAACCCACCATGCAGCTACAACATGAGGTTTGCCAATAAATACCGATGAATAGAAGTCCTCAGATATCGCTTAGTGTCATTATAAGTGTCCATTAATAACAGGTTTATTATTGATACACACCTCACTTTATACCAGCATACCAACGTTCCTCAAATATATGTCTAAACCATTGTATAGCGGCTGTTAGTATGTCTATCCGTCCGCCCGTCCGTCTATCCGTCCGTCTGTCTAAACTTTCTGCGGGTTTCAAAATTAAGAGAATGGCATAAATATAGATTGAATTTTCAAATTGTTCGTCAGTTACAAAACTCAAATATTCAGATTATTATTCGTGTGTCTGGAGCAGACACTTAATAACAGCGGACGAGAGAACCAGAAAGTGTTCGATATTTTGTGACGATTCTGTGAAGGCTTTAGTGTTTGAAAAGCAAAAAATTATAATAATATTTTTTAAAAGAAAAGCTTGCTGGGCAATATGACATCGTCGGCGACTATCGTCGGGTGTATTCGGAAAATATGCGACAAGAATCACATGATTATTTATTAAAAAACTGTGGAAACATGAAACTTTATAGTTCGCGTCTGTTATACTCGTTCTTTATAATGATCAAACTCAAATCTTAAATTGTCTAAAAAAAATAATCTAAGGGCTTTTGAAAAAATGCCTTCACGTGTTTAAGCAAAGTAGAACAATTTGCCAAAGATTTTCGCTTACAATTAGTCTCCACCTTTTCAATTTTCTCTAATTTTAATTTCCCTTGCCTTAAATTTGATCTAACTCGCCATACATTTTGCCACCCTGTTCTATCCTAGGAACTTGTCCAATCACAATTAGTATCATTTCCCCCAGCAGCCAAATTAAAAATCGATATTTACGGGAAAGGTCCGATTACTTTTGCATTCATAATAAAGCCCGTGTTTACAACAGCCAATGACGAACAAAATTCGCCACTCTTTAAAACTTGTCTTATGCAGAATTAAAAAAGTTTTTCACTAAATTATTTTTTAATATTGCATGGTGCTTTTCGCTAAGCGCATATTTTTATGAAACGATTGGTGCTATTTGAGACGATGTCGTGATATAAGATGCTTTGACGAAGAAGAAAAAAACCAAAACACGCAATTGAAACATATCTCAGTTCACACGCAAAGCAATCTAATACCTATTTAGCCAACATCAGAGGCATGAAAACAATGGAAACTTCTTAATTCACCAAAGTACTCTGATCTAAGAGGAAACCAGCGACGTCTCTTTGAAGCATTCACCCATTACTATGTTCTTTTTTAACTTGTCCAATTCTGTTTTAAATCACTCATGAAAACAAAAGAAATGCACAAAATATCTGTTCTAGAAAAAACCAGAGACGTCATTTTGAAGCATTCACCCGTCACCTCTTTCAAATTCTATTCTACATCAGACTCATGAAAACAATGGAAATGCACCAAATCTCCCTGTTCTACGAGGAAACCAGAGACGTCACTTTGTTGTATTCACCCATCACTGTGTTCTAGTTTAACTTGTCAAATTCTATTCTACATCAGACTCATGAAAACAATGGAAATGCACCAAATCTCCCTGTTCTAGAGGAAACCATAGACGTCACTTTGTTGTATTCACCCTTCACTATGTTCTATTTTAACCTGTCAAATTCTATTCTACATCAGACTCATGAAAACAATGGAAATGAACCAAATCTCCTTGTTCTAGAGGAAACCATAGACGTTACTTTGAAGCATTCACCCTTCACTATGTTCTATTTTAACTTGTAAAATTCTATTCTACATCAGACTCATGACAACAATGGAAATGCACCAAATCTCCCTGTTCTAGAGGAAACCAGAGACGTCGCGTTGATGGATGTATTCACCCTTCACTATATGTTCTATTTTAACCTGTCAAATTCTATTCTACATCAGACTCATGAAAACAATGGAAATGAACCAAATCTCCCTGTTCTAGAGGAAACCATAGACGTCACGTTGTTGTATTCACCCTTCACTATGTTCTATTTTAACTTGTCAAATTCTATTCTACATCAAACTCATGAAAACAATGGAAATGCACCAAATCTCCGTGTTCTACGAGGAAACCAGAGACGTCACTTTGTTGTATTCACCCTTCACTATGTTCTTTTTAAACTTGTCCAATGCTATTCTACATCAGACATGAAAACAATGGAAATGAACCAAATCTCCCGGCTCTACGAGGAAACCAGAGACGTCGCGTTGTTGTATTCACCCTTCACTATGATCTATCTTAACTTGTACAATGCTATTCGACATCAGACTCATGAAAACAATGGAAATGAAACAAATCTCCCTGTTCTAAGAAGAAACCAGAGACGTTGCGTTGTTGTATTCACCCTTCACTATGTTCTATTTTAACTTGTCAAATTCTATTCTACATCAGACTCATGAAAACAATGGAAATGAACCAAATCTCCGTGTTCTAAGAGGAAACCAGAAACGTCGCGTTGTTGTATTCACCCTTCACTATGTTCTATTTTAACTTGTAAAATTCTATTCTGCATCAGACTCATGAAAACAATGGAAATGCACCAAATCTCCCTGTTCTAAGAGGAAACCAGAGACGTCGCGTTGTTGTATTCACCCTTCACTATGTTCTATTTTAACTTGTAAAATTTTATTCTACATCAGACTCATGAAAACAATGGAAATGAACCAAATCTCCGTTCTAAGAGAATAACCCATCACTTTTTCCTATTTTAACTTGTCAAATTTGTTTCTAAATCAGAGGCATGAAAAAAATAGAAGCTTCTTTCATACACTATGTCGATAACTGGCAAGGAATCCAGTAATATTGATATCGATAACTAAACACAAGCGGCCGTTTGTTGTTGTTTCGCTTAGGGAACAGAAACCGCATTTTCCATTTTATATGAAACCATCCAGCAGTTCGGACACCAGAGAACAAGCACGACCAGACGATAACTCGCCATGCCCGCGAACAATAACGATACTTCCGTTCTTTTTGAATTAACGGTTATGCCTGCTCGATTGCTAATGCGACATGGGTTGTTATCTTTCTAAATACTACAGTATACTGAAAAAAATAAGTTTAGGTTTAAACCCGTTGGTCTTTCCCATCAAATTTTTTCTCCGTTCAAATCAAATAAGTCTATGACTTATGATAACAGCACCGCTGTTCAAGTAACTCTATACATAGAAAGTGTATATACAAAGACAATAGTAATGTTATACGATGCTTTGTCGTTTATTTCATGATATAAAACAGTACATTCGTAAATACAATAAGCTCCCGTGGTTGTAGGATGCGATGATTGTGACAAGGTGAAATAAGCACTGGTACATATTGATATTAACAGAGACAAGTACCACATAAACAAACGTGACGAAAATGAAATGATATATGTGGGTGACAACAACAACCTAGCGGATGACACAGCAATGACTAAAAAACGAAGAGCCTAAAACTCATGTGGTGATGACATTGCAACCAATCATAAACCTGGTCATATAATGTTATTCTGGTTTGGGTAAAAGCTGACAGCATTTATCTATACATAGTGACAGTCATTCAAATATATCATTCCTTGTTGAAAAATCGGAATATATTTGTTCGGAAAGGTAAAAAAAATAACTAAAATTCAAACAAAAAAGTAAAAATTTGGAAAGCACGTTTACAAACTAGATTCTACTCTATGACCTTAGCTCATGGCGTTAATACATTAATGTATATTTGTTTACATCTGGTATGGGCTATTGCTGGCTGGGGTCTTAATTTTCGTTAAGAAAGTGCTATTCTATTTTTTTTTAAAAAAGATCATGCATAAACCGTTTATATATGCACATAACTTAGTGTTTCCCAGTTCCGTTCCTGTTGGCCAAGGGCAATTTGTTTGAAGAGTAGCAATACTTTCTTCACTTAGCACTGGAGGAGAATTAACTGTCCAGCAGTATTAAAACACTTTATGTGTTATGGTTGTGCTTTATTGTTCATTAATGTTGGAACACACAGCCGCCATTTAAGTGAAATGTGCTTAAGCACGGCGTAAAACACCAATCAACCAGTCTTCTCCGAAGAGTACATTGGAATAACCTAAACAGCTCTATTAATTGGCATGTCAGTACACAAGTTAGTTCTGTCAGAAAATTCATCCAGCTTAGTGAGTGGCTAACATTTGAGCAGACAAGTCAGATCGTGACTCGCGAATTAAACCGACTCCCCATCAGCCACGGCCACTTGTGGAAAAGTCTCTTGTCTGGACAAAATAATGAGCGAGACATCATTCCAAGCAGCACGCGATTGTTGTGGAAACACAGTTGATGTCCCTTATAATATACACTGGGTGGGTGTACGTGTAGGGTAGTGGCCTACATTTTAGACGGCCTTCGGTGTGATAAGGTTAAAATCCTTCAGGGTCTTGTTTTACCCCGGATTCTTTTCCTCGTATAAGTGAATGTTATTCATTAAATTATTATTGCCGTTCTTCCACATACTTCGTAAGTTTAATTTAAATAAAATGTGACAAGAATACATAAGCGAAAATAGACATCGTATATATTATATTTCTAAAACGTAATGTAGCCTCTTGTTGTTCCCTCAAAGTCAATGCTTCATGTTTTTTGAATCAGTACATCTGGGAACACGATACAGTCCACATTATCCCCATGATTTTTAATCAGTACATCCGGGAAGACGGTATAGTCCTACGTAATCTCTTGTAGAATATTTTTTTAAAGGTATACATACAAATACTTAACCTGGATTGGATTTCAAAACAACCATTTTCATAATTGATCGGGACAAAACTTTTCAACATCAGGCAAATCTTTCAATAAGTAGCGAATCAAACTCGGGCATATTCAGATCAAACATTAATAACAATGCGCGTCGATGGAGTGGATGGGTGTGAGCAATCGGCTGATCTCAGCCTGTGTTGTGATAATATGTACAAATTAAATTATGCAAATAAAAACAATAATATAGTAAATTTGAAAGACAATGGTGGGTATGCATATATCTAAGACAAAATGGCCTGTCAGCCAATCATAAGAAAGTCCATGGCTTGAGAGATTTTGTCCTATGGAACGCTCCCCTATAAATGAGTGTCTTTTTCCGCTGTTGGGCTGTCGACCTCAGGTGAAATGTCATCGGGAATGTCAACAGCCACGTGCGTGAGTTCTTGTGGAACAAACGGTAATGATTCTATACTGCTGTTAAATGATGAATTGTTGGATGTAGATACAGTGTCTGAAAAATCTGCTTTAACTAGTTTGGCTTGACTTCCCATTGGGGAGAGATCTGTTAGACACCCCTGACTGTGAAAATAGACTTTCTTCAAGGGATGAACTCTCAAATCCTCCGCTGACCCATATCCGCCTCTTACTTCACCGTTGATGGTTGACGTCTGGCGATCAATTCGCGAAGAGTCAATTTTTGTTAAGTGCGGCTCTATCAGCGATAAATATGATCTCTTCCTGGGTGCCTAAAAACAAGAAAACCAAACTTGTAAGATTACGACAATAAGTATTCTGAAAGGATTATGATTAATATAAAGAAAGGAATAACATATGAACCACCGAATGGCGACTAGATAGACTACAATATGTAACTGTATTCATAGACACATTGCTTAAGGTTGATGGATGGGCGCTTTGGTGTTAGAAATGCCAGCTCATTTACATAAGGATGGTGTTATCTAGTAATATAGTTTGCTCTGTAAGGTAGACCTAAATGAAAAATCTATAGCGCTTACCAAGTTATTCTCATTTGGTGATCGAGCTAAATTATGATTAGCCTCTTCTTCGTCTTCGTCAAATAATGAATCAACCAGGAAAAATGAGGCGAGCTTTTTGGGTATGGTCCAATCTAACAGCAGCAAGATTAGCCCCAAAATCGTGGTGACACAGCCTGGAAGAATAGATAAAAACAACCATATGTTAAAAGAGAACCAGTAACTGATTTTCTAGCAGATATAATTACTCAACAATATTTGTCTCTTTGTTACATTACACAGGTTAGAATTCCAACCAAACTATTCACATCTCTTCATTTATGACTAGGATGATAACTTGATAGACTAGGATAATTATGACAAATTAGGTCTCAATAAACAGAAGAGGGACTACAGACGACCGATTATGTTATTTACCTGCAGCTATCATCAGCCAAAATGACCAGTCGTATTGAAGCGTCAAGAAGCCATTTTCAAAGGGTATTCTCATTGCATAGTTGGGTTGTAACACGTGATAAACAACAACAGCTAGTACCATGGTTACGCCGCTCAGTAAAAACATAACAGATCCATAAAACACAACGCTCCCCAGCAACACATTCGTCACCAGCCAAAATGAAAAACTTGTCCTAATTAAAAAAAAAAAAAAAAAAACATTGAAGAAAAATTGAAGGACAAAAATTCAACGTCAATAGCCTTATCAGGTAATGTATAACGCTAATGAGACTGTTGTATGTAAATAAAGCGGCAATTTGAGGGGATTTTTTAATACGCCTATCTACAAATCATTTCTAATGTCTGGTCGGGCCCTTTGGGCTTAATACGTTTTTTCTTTTAAACCTACGTCACTTAAATGAAAGCTTCAACGATTGAAACTTTATACTTACAACTAATGGAATGTAAGCCAAAGACACGGGTTTCAAATGAGCCTTTTCATGTAAGCTCTTTAAGTGATAATTTCTGGCATTTTGTGTCCGACCGTATATGGGCACAGTTTTATTTCTCGCAATGTGTTTATCATTTTATACAGCAGTATGAATAGGTTTTTTTAATGAATTAAAAATGGTGTCCACCAATACCTTAATATGTGTTAAAATGATGAATTTTTTTTAAAATTGTCATCAGCTTGTGTATAGGTGAATTCAATAGGCAGGGGAGTTGTAAAGATATGTGTGGTTGAGCTGAGGAAGTTGGTGTTTCTGATACGTACCACAGTAGAATGTAGGCGTAATATCCAGCCCTGCTGCAGTCACGGCCCCACCTAAGGCCCCCGTCATCATAGCTGAAGTAGGCTGCCACGGATAGGATAGGCTGAGGCAGTCCTCTCTGAATGCACCCCTGGTATTCTTCCTGCACCTGACCAACTGGAAGAAAAAAGGAAAACATTTTTAATATTAATTTTCAAATTATATATCGTTATCTTTGTAGGCAGAAGGGTGACAAACTTTATGTGGAGAAAATGAGTTCCAACTAATTTTGGTTCTATAAAACATGAGCCGAAAGATGGCTTCAAGGAGAGTAATTACACAACATTACGTATGCGACGTGAGACAAATAAGGTATGAATTAATCTATTTTCACTAATGAATCTGATTATAATTGCACCTTTATTTATCTATAATTGATGTATTTTAATATTAAAAAATTAAGGAAACTTAAAGGTAATTGCAAACTGTCTTAAAGTGATGAATACTCAAGGAATTTTGCCTGGGTTGTTTTGATTGGCTTGTGAGTTACCTATCAGCGAGCTCTAAAGATACCATACGTGTTAACATAGACGTATCCATGTCCACGGCTAGGTTTAATTGACACATATTTAAGGTTCTAGAAGAGTAGTGTTTGTAGCCCCAGGCTTTCTCTCAATGTAGTTGTAGTGAATCATTAGAGGGAATGTAGACTACGGGATTGCAGGAGTGTAAAACAAGGATTAACGGGAGAACGCCGTTAGCCCTATCCACAAAAGACTATGTATGCTGTCCGTAATAGTACATCTATCAATTAAACTTTATCTCGGACAAAATTATCTCAGACATTCATAAGCTTCAATGATTTAGTAAACAATATTTGTGTGGGTGAATATGCCTAGTTAGCTGTTTCCGTGTTGTTAAAGGTCATTCAGGTGTGTGTATCTGAGGCACGAAGGTACTCTATTCACGAGATTTAAATTACTCCTATAGGACTGAGCTAGTATATCTTAATCTACTATTTATTAGAAAGTAAACAAATAAGAGAACTTCATGAAAGTAATTATTGTAACGATGATGCACAGTAAGGGATTTAACAGCTTTATATTTTTGTTACATTTATTTGCAATTAGCTACATAGCCTATCCCAAGCAGAATTTTGAGTATACAGCAAATAAGAGAAATGGTTCAATGATCGATATCAAGTTATGTAATCTGAATCTGTTAATCTGCAATATGCACTTTTAATCTAAGAGTGAAGATCAACATGGTCATAATAATAACTGTTCATAACGAAAATGATCACATAGGCCACAATATACATTCATACTAATATATGCCGTTATCGATTTATGATCAACACATATAGTAACATCACATGTTTGAACCAATAAATAAACACGATCTGTTTGAACCCATGAAGTACACAAAATTTTTGAACCCATAAAGAAAAAACAATCTATTTGAACCATTCAAATAAACCAAATATTTGAACCCATAGAGAAAAACAAGTTGTTTGAATCCAAAAAGTAACCTAATGTTCGAACGGTATATAAAACAACAGCTGTTTGAACTCAGAATCATAATCATAAAGTAAACCAGATACGTTGAACCCAAAAGATAATCCAGATTTTTAATCTTCAAAGTTTTAAAATAGCTTACCTGTAAACCAATGCAAATTTTCGTTGTAATCCACATGGCTAGCAGGTTGATCAAAACTGCCTGAAATAAACAAAAAATGATAATTTCATCTGATTGTGTTCATAAACCTAAACAGATAAAAACATGTTATGAGTTAGTTGAGAGCTATGATGAGCTTCTGTGTACAACTGATACATATGTAAGGAATCTACACACACACACTTAATTGTGTACCTCATAATACCGTTTAATTTAACAGCTATTTAGTCTGAACCAAAGCTGCCAAATGCTCCATTTATAATAACCTTATTATAAACAATGTTCTGTATTGCTTGTAATTTTTGCCTAACTGAATGTTGTTCTAAGATAATTACATTAATTATATTTTGCTAAAATGTTATCAACTAAGAGTAGGACATACAATGCATACCTTTAAGTGTGATATTCACACTATCTAATCCCATATTTAATCCGATCGTTCCATGAAATTTATGCGGAGATGCGAACATGTAATAACTAGACGTCACCACTGAACCAGTCTGCCATCCGTGTCCAAATAAACATACTGCAATACAACACATACAAATTGTTAAAATACTTTTTGATTTATACCAGAATCAGCAATAAAGTGAGCTGTACAAAATAAATAGAAAATTGGCTACAACATTAGATAACAGATTGGTTGGTTGATTAACTGATTGATTACTTGCTTGATTGAATCAATTATACAAATATACTGCTTTCATGACATTTTTGTAATTAAAGCTGATTGCCATATTATATTGTTCAAAATACATTACATTGAGTGCTTTTCGAATTAAGCCATAGTTATGTTAATGGTTGAAGTTTTATTACCTAATATTGACGCTCCTATAAACAAACTATAAGCCACTCTCAGAAAAGTTGACCACCTCTGCAAAATAAGAATATAATGATTTTAAACACAATATCAGTAAAAAAAAATGTAACATGTTTTTCTCATTGTTTGATAATAAGTGCAAATTAAGATCCTTTCATTTCAATTCTCTATCCTCACGAGGGGTTTGTTCTCTGGTGAATCAGTACTTTTGTTATCTATAGTGTGATGGTTGATCTTGCCGTATGGTCAGTAGGTCGTCATCTTATCTTGTAGACATTATAAGACGATAACAGAAATGAGTAGTAGAAATAAGATTTGGGACGAATTAAAGAACAACTGAAGTCGATTCGCCTGAGTTGTCTTTCACAAAAAAAAAATCAGGGGATTGATTTTTTTCTGTTCATATCTGATATTTATTGAACATGACTTGTATAGAAGCTATTTACTTTCTAAAGGCAAAGCATCCAAACATATACGGCTTTATTAACACACATAAAAAAACGCAGCCGCTATTGCTATAGGGTAATATAAACAACATGCAAATACCCCCCGTAGGCTAGCAGTTTTCTCTACGTTTAGGCATGAGGCAAGGAGAGTAAATAGCCCTCCTCGTTAAATCAAAAGGAGAAGCTAGTCGAAGCTTATTACTGACAGCCAACAGTACGTGATAAATGTCAGCGAATAGGGAATAAACATCATCAAAATGAAACGTTATAAATTTAAAAAATCAGTCGCTAAAAGCAAATCAGAATTTAAAAATAAAGTGAATATATTATTACTTTTTGAATCGAGATTACAAAATACGCAAAGAAATAATTTAAATACGCGATACAAGTCACGCTTTATGGATGCTGAAACACTATGTCGTAATATAGAGTGCTTGTGGGAGGTATGTTTGGATGGATGAGTGTAGCGAGCATGGACTTGTGTGCGGTAGAGTGATCGTGTCCTGATTACGTGCATAGTTGTCCTTAATTACCCCTTTCTACCAGGGACACATCTTTATAGAATCGCCGGTGTAGCCCGTATATACTCAGTCTTACCTCTTTCCCTCGGATGCCAATGGTAGCTATCAATGTAGCTATTGAGACCAACACAGAAGCATATATCACAGCAGCTAACGAGATATCAAAATTAGCAGCACTTCTGTTTTCACCATACGCCGTATAATCATATTCTTTGCGAAAAGCTGTAAACCAAGCCATTCTGAAAGAAAACCAAAGATTTATCATAGTTTAGTTATTTGTTGTGCGTAATCACATCATGTCGTTGATTGCTTCCGATTCACAAAACCTCAATAGAAAACTCAGCGCAAAGGTATGAAGACAGTTTGTTTTGAACCAATCAAATATATGACAATCTGAGAACGCAACTAAGAAAAAATATTTTAATAATTGATTGGTACTCAAATACGATACACGAATAGGTCTATGTGGATTCCCTTTTTTTGTTCAAATATATTCTCGTATTTATATTGTATAATAGCTGTAAATACAGTATAGTTGATGTGTCCGATGTTTAACTGCTCCCATAGGCCTATGCTTTATGTGCCAACACTTTTTGTCTACGTGAGAGGTCAATGATATATTTTTAAACATTCTAACAGCGATGAGAAGACTGCAATATCATCTTTCCGTCAAAATTTCTTCACGTGGGAATCTATAATGTGATTTCGTTTAACAGCGAAGAGCTGATTATCAAGGATTATTAACACGCTGGTGGCATAATCCAAGATAATCCGTCAAACAGGGAGTTTGAGCATGATGTAAACGGCCGCCCTCTGACGACGTATCTGGCTTGTTCTTAGTTACAGAAGTGTACAATCAGATATCACAGAAATAAGCTAACACAATTTTAAAGCTGTGTCAACAAAAAAGGGTGAAAAAAAATTGATGATAAGATTTTCATTAGATTCATTGTTCAAGAGGAATTTTGAATTTGACTTAAACTATATAACACGTGACAAAGAACATTTATAACAAATACCTTTAAGCGAGATAAAACATGACTACTCAAGGTCGACTATTCTTCACAAATCAGCTACAATAATTAGTGCCTAGGCAGCGTAATTAGAACTCAATTTGTTAAATAAGTGTCTCTTGCCTTTTGTTAGATAAAACACAAACAGATTGACATATACTTGCAAACGAGAGTACCTTACCTATCAAATGCAGATGTATTATAATCCATATTGCTGGTTGGGCTCATTATTAATTCCGGAGAAATTATCGACATATTTTAAAACACAATCCACATTGAAACTTGATTTTATAAAACTTGAGTGAGAGTTAAAAGTGAAAGTTAAAAAACACTCGTTATTATACTGAATTAAAAGTAGTTGCTTTGATCACTATGTAATTCCGGCGTTCATCGCTCCATCAACCTAAGTGTACTTCAGCTGACTGACTAGTGGTCTATATAAAACACCAACAAACTCACTGTCAGTTTCAGCTGAACTCTAACCTCAGAATGTGGTCGCGCGCCAACAGTTTCACTTCATGCACGAGAAGAATGATTTGTGCGCATGTTCACTGAGCCAGCTGTATCTGACCCAGGCTTTTAAACTACCGCTATTAATACAACAGCATGTGAGAATTAATTATCCAACTATCTATACGGTCATCGAAAAAGCCAAAGCAGAAGTGTCTGTTCTGACACAACAACTAAGTTTATATAATTATAGGGTTAATCGTATGTATACAATTTAACACAAACATTGGCACAACCAAACAAAAGACGAACTTTAAAAATAACTATTTATATACTAGAAAAAATAACAATCACCACAGAAAACAATCTGATAGAAATAACAATAAACAGAGCGGATCGATTTGCAGTTAATCGTGGCCGCCTACCCTATTCCGGGAAAATTCGATTCATTCAGCATTAAGTTCAAACTATATTTAAAGAAAAAGATAAAATTATGTCTTAACTTTGTCAGATACTCCTAACAAAACGTCGACATAACTTATCACTGATTAACTGGTTGATTACTTGATGGCTTGATTGATTGTTTGCTTGATTGATTGTTTGGTTGGTTGGTTGATTGATGGATTGATTGATTAATGGATTGATTGATTGATTGGTTGGTTGGTTGGTTGGTTGGTTGATTGATTGATTGATTGATTGATTGATTGATTGATTGATTGATTGATTGATTGATTGATTGATTGATTGATTGATTAGTTGGCTAGTGGTTGGCTGGTTGACTGATTGGTCGATTGATTGATTCCCTGGTTGGTTATTTGGTCGATTGATTGATTTTTTTATTTATTGATTTGATAGATTGATTGTTTGGTTGATTCTTTTGATTGACATTCCGTTACAAAATATTCATTATCCCTGACGGTATATAAAAAGAAAAATATCAATGCCACATGTAAAACGAATTGTTTACTATTTAAAAGTGGGCATTAGTTATTGCAACGAATGCTTTAAATGTTCGTCACTCACTGGTTGTGGATTCTCGGTGACACGTGTAGATGTAAACTATTGTTTGTCTTACTGTCTTACATTTCTTGTCCTTGTTATATTGTCGGCCAAATGTATGCTAATCTACGCTACACGTAACCCCTGGTTGTGCAATTACGTCAACGAGTTGCAAAACAGCAGAAGATGACCGCCTTTTTTGTCGACGATTTGTCTGGGTCACAGAACGTTATAGTAATATCACGTATCACTTAGTCTTGATGTAGAGCTGCTTACGACAACATGATCGCGGAAATAACAAAGGGCTAAGTTTATCGGAGATTGCACAACTAGTAGCTATGTTCACATGTGGCTGATATATACAGAAATTATTGAAAACGGAAATTTAGTCAAATGTGTTCCAGAATGTGTAAAAAGAATATTTATGATTTAAAAATGTACTATAAATGTCAAAACTAAATCTTCACAAAAGCATTCAATGTATAGTTCCAACCAGCACGTCCGTACATGCCAGATTAAAGAAATTAAAATGCGAATTTTTTATTTTTGAACTTTTCCTTAATTATTTGGTCATTCGCGTTTTAAACTATGCAAATCTCATTCACACAAGGCTGTCCACTCAAATAAAACCGATTAGATTTCTTTATTCTTAAAAGACACTGCAAATATGACTTTGAAAATAATGCAATTAGTACTTTCACTAATTCTGACAGCGAGTATGTGTAGTTAACGAAGGAAGAATTATTCTTCCGATAAAGACAGTCCACGAAAATAGAGACAAACTATTTTAAAGGATTTTACAGCAGCATGTATGGACACTGCAATTACTGTGACGGAGGATCTATTAGTGAATTTATTTATTTAATTTTTTTAGTTTAATTGGAAAGTCAGGATTATTTATAAATATTTTAATATATATATTCCAGACCAGGTGGACTTAAGCTTCACTGATATCCACGTATGGCCTTTTAATGATGTTGGAATAATTTTTACCTCAATGACCTGTTTCTTATACAGACATTTTGACGAGATTTAACTACTAGATTTTTGAATTTTTAAGCAGTAAAGAAAATTAAAATCTTATGGATTTGAGTATTCGTTTTTAGAATCCAGCTGGTTTGTCATTACCTTTATCAGGACAGACTTGCTCAGAAAGCCTGTTTGATGGTCTCCCTGAAAATACATCTCCTCTTTTCACGAAGGCCTCTTTTATTAAATCGAATCCATGAATGACGACTGCCAAGTCTCTTCCAAAATATAAACTATAAATATCTCCGTGTTTTTCCTGCAAGTGTTTAAGTACTTCTCTTGGGTCTTTTCTAAATAATGCCAGGTTACCCAAGATGGGTAAAGCTGTTGGACCGGGTGGTATCCCTTTGGTTCGCTGGCAACTTTTTATGACCCACAAGAGTGCTATGGTTAATAGAAGTATAACTACGTAGGTCCATGATGCGACCAATGCGTCCAGCAACATGTTGATCTGGAGAATTCCCAGAGTAGCTCGCGCATGCACCTTTTATTGGTTTCGGTGGCCCATTCATGGCTGCTTGCGTATTTGACGGACAGACGATAAAATAGAATTGACCCCAACCCAACAAGGTCACCGGATAGTCAATATACCAGCTCAATCATTCAAGGCGATATACTTTCTCACGTAGGACCGGATTAATTGGTCCAGGTTAAAGGTATTAAAGTGTGTACATGCACCAAAACGCCAGTAAGATAATACGTGTAGTACTATACAAAATTCATCTATGTGGGACATCGGTAGCCTATAACCCGAGGCCCTGCTATTTTTATCCAGGTCAATAAATATAGGTGACATCCGGATTTAGGAATACCATATCTAGGTCAACTTTGACCACCAGCGGGTCTACTGCGTGAAAATCACATTTTTTATTACTCTAGATTCCGGTACATTTGTCGTTGACGTTTAAAGTTCGATCTCCGGACATTCCAGAATCGTCATGATTAAGAGTTACAAGCTGTTTGAAGTGTGTAAATGGCCTAAACAGTTCCCAAAATAGATTTCCAAAGTTATAGATCAGATAAAATAGCCTTTCGGTTTCTATTTATAGAACAGGCCATAATACTACCAAGAAATAAAAATAAAAAAATAGCGATTAATTCTCCAAATATGGTTGTAACTAGGTGATTAAGTTTTCAAATGTTTAAAATATATGAAAATTTCTTACTTTCAAATTGTCTCACAAAATATTCATGCGTATCCTTTCCAATGTTTCACACAACATTTTCGAATAATTTTTCTACTGTATCATACAAAAGTTCTGAATAAGGTTTCGAATGTCTCAAGAAAACATTAGCAAATAGTCTATAGAATGTCGTCCAAAAGAGTCTTGCGCCATCTTTCCAATTTCACAATATGGATTTACAAACATCCATCAGAATGGATCGTGAAAGATTGCAAAAAAGCTTTCGAATGTCCCACAAATCAGTCATAAATAACCCTTAGAACGTCTCACAAATCAGTCATAAATAACTTTAAGAACGTCTCACAAATCAGTCATAAATAACTTTAAGAACGTCTCACAAATCAGTCATTAAAAACTCTTAGAACGTCTCACAAATCAGTCATAAATAACCTTTAGAATGTCTCACAAAAGAGTCCCGACTAACCTGTACAATTCCACACAACAATTTACGAATATCCATCAGAATGGCTCGTGATGAATCGCGAACAATCTGGCGAATGTCTCGTAACTTTCAAATGTCTCATAAAACAGTCCCAAATAACCTTCAGAATGTCTCACAAAAGATTTGCTAATAATCTTTACTAAAATGCTAACCAATTATATAGTCTTAAATAAAGTTGATTATACCCAACTTTATATATATTACGTAAGTGTTATAAGCTAACGTAATGCAAACGATCTGCTTATAATATTGATTTCTGAATGTACACTATGTTTCAAAATGTATGAATTCATGACGAAAGAAATGTTTGCCCGATTTCAAATTCTGCTGACTTGGATCCTATCTCGACCTGTTAACCTGATTTAAGATGCTCTCCATGTAGACATTTTGTGATTTGCATGTAGGCTACTGCTAAGGATATAGAGTAAGTTAAGTTGAAAGGTTAACTAAAAATCTACGTTCCGTTTGTGAGAAGCTGCATATACTGACTCGGTTATGTAAAAGACTCCTGGACAATCCACTGCCCATCCACGGAAATTCGAGCCAGGCTATAAAAAGGACATTCTCCGTAAATCGCGTTGTGGTTTCCGAGGTTTGTGACCTCGTGCAAAATCGTTATACCTGTGAAATACTCTTGAATATGACATTGATCGAAATACTCTTAAATACGACATTTAGCACTATTGAAACAAACAATACCCGGCAATTCGCTCCCTAGCCGATCTTACTACTGATGTAGGTATTTTCTAAATTCATATTTTCAATAAGGCAGAAGTGCTTAAGGGTATTTCGCTTTTATGAAAACGGACGCAAGTATGACCTGGGGTAGGGTCATATAGTATTTGTGACCTATATGGTCAACAGCCATTTCATCTGTAGTTTACGTTACAG
>JAVFBX010202625.1:0-12511 GCA_034783855.1 Mopalia kennerleyi | reverse complement strand
CAGTTTATGGTTGAGTTAGTACAGAAAAACTCCGCAATAGGATATGTACAGAGATTACGGGTTTGTCTGTAATATATTACCCCAGAAAACCTAAATAATCGGAATTGTTTCTGATTGTTCAGGTAGTTTAATGGGAGTTTCTTTCAAAGACCTTCTCTTTCCTCTGCATGTAAAATCACATACTTTTCTTTAAAACGTGGCATCTCTTGGAAATGTAAACCTTCTGCTTCCTCTCACATAATTATGTGGTGTGTGCATGGGAAGACAACTTATTTCTGTAAAACGAATTATTAATTACCGACCAATTACAGAAGCATCAAACCAAGCTAATGATCGGGAATTGCTACCCCCTTATCACCTTTTGTATCTTCAACCGGAATAAGATTTTCCACCACAATATTTGTGGCGTCAAATACAGTTTATCGCTGTCCATTTGTGAAGTCGCTGTAAGTGCGAAAGTGATACAGGAAAGCGACTCACTACCATATCGGAGCGTGTCCGCACAATGTCTAATTGCAGCACTTCATATTAGAATAAATGTTTAGTCATTGCCATGGGAACCATTGTGGAGAGTAACAAACTTTGAGTTTATTTAACTAATTCCGACATCATTCTGTAGTAGTTAAACTATTCTGAATTAAACTAGTATTAAATTGGCAAATGTTCCATTCCGTGACTTGAAAGTCTTTTAAAAGTAACAAATATTATCAACATTTTTATCTTCGCTGTGGGCCCTTATGTTTAATGGATATCCCAGATCCAGTTTGAACATTGAAATATACTGCTTTTAACTATTTAACTTTATCAGTTTTATGTGAATTAAATCATCTTGAATTGCAGTAACTATATTCTCTGTGAAAAAGCAACATATCTACATCTATAGTGTTTACTACGTTAAGATTTAAATTGGATTGATGCAACTTGATCGCTAACTCGAACACTTATGTTGGTGATTTACAAATTTAAGTATTGTTTAAATGTTCCATTACGTTGTTATTGTTAAATAAGATAAAACTATGCTGCTTGATAAATTCATGCTATTTTCAATTAAGCCAATCCTATTTTAAAAAGAACATTTGCAAAAACGTATAGCTAAAGATTTATCTATATAGTTAATGTGTGTATGTGAATAATCTGAATTCGTGGTTTTCTTTAGATACGTCATATATAGGAACATTTATTCATTCAAATTCTCCCTTTATCAATGTCATAAAACGAGACCTCATTGTTTATCGGTAGTGTTTTCGTCTGGCCAAAGGTCTATCATAAATACAGCTCAGAGCCGCTGCACAGATAACAATCCTCTGTTGTCCCGCTGAGGCTTTAACAGAGCAATCGGCCAGTCAACTATATATCATGTCATTAAACTTGGTCAAATCATCAACATATGTAACTTAACCAACCATAAGATACGCATACATTTGAACAGTTATTTTGAGGTTTTTCAGAATTAAGATTCAGCGTGGAAGAGCAACATGATTCTTGCTAGGTAGGTATACATATATTTCTAATTATATACACTGGCCAGCTGAGAGTTAATCATACCTGATTTCTATACTGCTTCGTTTTGATTAATTCGCAACGGGAATGAACCCTTGGTTTGTGTTCATGGAACTTGTCTGTTAAACACCTCCTTAAGTTTAACTTGATATTGCTAACAGTTTACAACACCTTCCATCGACAACACTAGCAACAAACAAAAAACAAGACAGAACAAAAACCGAACAATCACAGGACGCAATACAACCACATCACAAACCAATCAGCTTATAATGTTGCCCTTTAGCTCCGAGAGCACCAGGGCAACTGAAAGCTTCCTCTCAACCCGCTGTAGAACGCAAACGTAGCTTTGGAACATGAGCACGGGCTATCTAAATCATCTATCATCCTTGGACATGTGTGATCATCGAACAATTTAACTTCCATGTGATCTGAATCATACTGTTTTTACTAAGCAATGGTGGAATGCTAATTTTCTAAGAAAGCAAAAGATTTCCCATTTGTTTTTTCACATTCACGATCATTTTCCTCTGAATATTAATCATTTAGAAGGAAAATTAACAAACGCATGCATTTATATACATTTTTGTTCGTGTTGTATTCTTTAAGTTTTCACCTGTAATCAAGCTCAGTGTCCACACTATTCTATAGCAATCAAGAGAGGTCGTTCCTGATAATGTGTTAAACCACTTCTTCTGATTCTAGCTGCAGGGATGTAGTGAACCAATCACGACTCTGTTTCTAATGGGCTTGATAAGATAATTTGAACAGTGTTTCAAGCGCAGGTGTGAGCCCAGAGTGTTGGGTAGTAGAAGTGGTCCACAGTTCCTAGGTGCTTGGCATAAGAGGCTCCTGAACAGCGGACTTGTTGGTCACAAATCGCGTCCCGTGACGGAACGAATATGATCCTGGTGATTGAGGAGCAATCTGGCTGGCAAAAGGGTGCCACATGGTCATTCGTCTAAAAATTCTCAAACATATATGGTCTGATTGACCTGATTTGATCAACAGGCTGGCGACGCCGAACCCTGCAGTGATCCGTTATTAATTCCACCTTAGTTAAAATTACAATTGGAATAACAGTGAAAGAAAACCATACCCAAAGGTTAATTTGATCACACCTTAGACTTCAAGAGTATTGCAAGATGCGGTAGCTCACAAGTCAATCAAGTTGTAAACACAAATTCTACATCATTTTCTGTTTAATATATCACTCGTGGAACTCCTAGGGGACATTCTTGTTGAATGCACCAGATACCGCCAAACACTCAATGTATTGAAATTAAAAAGCATTCTAAATCAACCAGGTAGCCTACACTCTCCACATAGATCCCTGAACAGCAACAAGGCAAATATCCCTTTTGATCTCTCAGAAAACGACATTTGTAATGAGCTTAAAGATCAAGAGATAACTAAAGTTAAAAGATTTACGACGAAAAGGGATGGTGACGTTATTAAATTATACACATATTTAATGACTTTTGATTAAACTTCAGTGCCAGACCATAGGCGTTACACCATGAGGGCGGATACTTTCATCCACAATCCAACACGGGGCTTTCGGTTTCAAAGATTCGGACACGGAAAGACGCAGTGTAGAGGTGGCCTGGTTTGCTTAAGATGCTCTGGAGAAGGCCATGAGGGCTTATGTTGTGACAATACTATCAAATGCTGTAACTACAACGAGGTCAACATGACCTCCTCCAATGACTGTCGATCCTTTATATAGAAAATAAGAACAAATTGAATTAATAAAAACGGGGGGTAAAACTTTGACCCTTATACAAGACATTCTCTGCTGATCTCGAGAGAGAGCTATACATCAACACAAACTTAATCAACAGTGCTGTAGCTGTTGACACTGAGTTACAGGCTATGGTCTTTCATGTTTCCTTTGCAAAAATTGTTACTTTGTGTTATATTTACCTTCCACACAGCCCTTTTATTTCAGATCACAAACTTCAGCATTTAATAGAACGCCATGTTCATTTAATGAAGGTTCTGCCACCTTTCAAATTCCGGTAATGGAGTCTACTCTGTTATTGCTCTTACTGCCACTAATGAAGCTCTTCTTTAAGAGTTTTTCCTGGAGATTGCATGATCATCAGATTCATCACTGTGGCAGCGACCATTCTTCTATCATTCTTGAGCATCCCTCGTCCAATGCGTTGGAGTGTGTCAACGTGCAAATTTGACCGTGCATATTAGCACACAATTGAAATGGTATCTGAGGAGAAGCTCGATCCAAATTTTAGAGCAGATAATCCAATAGAAACATTCACTAATAGTAAACTCTCAGCCGCTGACCGAACAATCCCTAATTCACCTAAAGGACACAGAACCCAAAAGTAAACCCTGGTGTAATAATGACTGCAAAACTGCAGAGCCTTTGTAGATGTTTTTCTTTTAATGTCATCTTAGAGCTAGAAAAGAACTGATTTTTATGGTGTACTGCCAGTTGTGGAACTTGTGGTACAATTGCATCTGTGTTACAATTTTCCAGTTTTGGCTCGAACACACAGTAACCATTTTGACATAGGTACTAAATATAGAAAAAGACCCAAAAAGCAACCTCTACCGAAACACTGCGGTACCGGTTGTTCTACAGCAACTTAAGAAAGCATGGGGCCGAAAGTGATGCCATGCTTATCATAATGGACGATTTATACTAAATTTGCACACAATTCATCCATATAAAACACTAATCTTTTTTTTGTCTTTTTCAGGCGGCTGAAAGTGTCCGTGGTTATTGTATTGCTTACCGGAATCGGTCTATTATACTTACGCAGTACTGGGTCTGTGTTAAAGTCATCAACACGCGAAGAAACTAATGATAGACGTCCATTCTTAATAGATCATTACCTCGATACCATTTCACGTTCTCGCAATAGAACCCGGAAAAGTAAAACTAGGAAAGAGTATCTTCACAGACAAAGCAACCCATTGATATCACTAATACATCTAAACCAAACAGATGGTGGGAGCGCACAAGACACACCGTCCCGTTTGGCGTCAGAATCGGATCCCCATAACACTTTACTAATATCCCGATCAATATCTGAAGAGGAAATGAATTCAGTTACACAGAGGCACAATGGTCTTCTGATCTACACAACTCTAAAAGCAAATGATGAGCACACTATCAACTTACAAGCACTCACAAAGATGAGTGGTTTTCAAAGAAGTGGTCACAATCGAAGAGAGAATCTGCTTTCTGGGACAAACCAGACTTGTCATCAACACAATCACCTATCTTTCATCAAAGTACATAAAGCAGGCAGTAGTACTATGTCGAATGTTTTCTTCAGATTTGGTGTCAAGAATAATCTCACTTTTCTCCTACCTAGCTGTGATGTTATAATAACTTTTATGCAAGAATCGTCCTGGTCCAATATTCTCCCTCCCCCTCCAGGGAAAAGATACGAGATCATGTGTAGCCACGCAGTGTACGTAAAATCAAAGATACGAGAGCTGCTTCCGGTTGATACATTTTACACGGCAATTATCAGAGAGCCATTCAGCCATTTACGATCAGTTATCCATTATTTTTACGAAAAGAGAATTTCAGGAAACTCAAAAGTTAAAAAATATCTTTCACATCCGTATCAATTCAAAAATCTTTTGTTTAATAACATGAGATCGTTTACAAATAATTCCATCTCATATGAACTTGGTCTAGCTCCTGGGAACTTCTATAACAGAGCAAAAGTAACCAAATTTCTTCACACTATTGATAAGGAATTTGGACTCATTCTGATAATGGAAGATATAGAGGAATCATTGATTCTTTTAAAGAGATACCTATGTTGGGATCTAAGCGACATCCTTTTCATACGAACAAACATAAACATTTTCAAACCGGAAACGGAAAAGGTGCCACCAAAGCTACACCGTACTCACCAGGCAATCAATATGGCGGATTACATGTTGTACGATTATTTCTCAAAACGACACAAGGAACGTGTTAAAGATGAAGGTGAAGATTTTGTTCACGAAGTGACTTTCTATAAATCTGTTTTAGGTGAGCTTACAAAATTATGTTATGCTTTGCATACTCCTAGACGCATGAGCATAACAATACAAAAATCTGTATGGAACAAAAAATTCAACATTTCTTTTGAGGACTGTAAATTATACATGTACAACGGTAATGAAATTTTGAATTATGTCAAGCATTATCAGTATCCTGGCGGATTTTAGTCCAGAAATACATCATACAAATAAAGATTCAAGGGAGTGCACTAATCGTTTTACTATTTGTTGAGGATATAATAGCCATACAAATGAGTTGTCAAAGCGAAATTACAGTTTTATTCCATCATTACCCAAACTTTTGGGCGAATGCATTGGAAGTAACGGTTACAAAATGTTTTGACTTATTTTTAAAAGTCCGACATCGACAAGATTTGGCTTCTCGCTTATGATAGTCGTTCCATGTAACTATAAACGTCTAGCGCGGTGCATCATGGGTAATTTACATGGCCGTTATTGATAAACAGCAAGCGAAATCTTGTCAATGACGGGCTTTGACTGTGGATATCTGCTTCTTCAATGGGCATAACAAAAATGTTAATGCAAACGTATTTTACATGCATCCTTATTTAGGTAAAATATTCAAGTTTCTTTATATAATGTTACAAAGCGAAGAAAGGCTCAACACACCAGACGACATCTTTAAAGATGTGATTAAGGTCTAGCCCTATTCAGGTTTCTCCGCTATCTGTACTGGTCCAGTATATATAGTGTAATGAAAGCTGATTCCGAAAGAAATAAACAAATTCAAAATTCTTCCAGCAATCTAGAATCCCAGGGCTTCCGGGGCCTAAGCGACCCCTGGTCCCAGAACATATTTTGCTAGGATAGTGGATTGGCCGTTTTCAATTCCCGTCTAAGGGCTTGTTCCAGGATAAATAAATCCGGACAGTGAAAAAAACAGAGTCTTGTTGCGCAAGGGCTTAGGTCTATTGCTCAGTATTGGAGGTGAGGGCGTAGGGTATCGCCCATCTTCGCTAGCCAAGAGTATTCCGCGCTACTCTGCAAAACCCTATATAGGCAGATTATTCGTATATAATCGGAATTGGCTTCCAAGCGAGCGATTGATTGAATGCGTGGAACTTGGAACTAACTCTGTTAGTAAACATGCGATAGTCAATAATAAAAGGGGTAGCTGTTATTCTATTTACATGTGATTAACGGCCAAGGGTTGTATCTCGTACTAACTCGGAATAAAACTCTTGGCTAGAGAAGATGGGTTACGCCCAACAGACACCTTTTTTTTTCACTATAAGTATTGTAATTAAACAATTTCTGGGTAGGCCCCAACCTCTATTTGATTTGTGATAGAACACCAACGTATCGATCTAGGCCCCTATATCAGTATATGCCTGTATCCTCAGACCTGTGTAAATTGACTTAAAATAGTAAGTATAGGCCCCTATATTGATCGAGACGCCCGTTCATTACACTGGAAAATATTTTTCATTAAGACCTTATCTGGATTATGACTTTTTAACTCTGAAGAGACTTCCTTTTCGTTTCGTCTGTCCGTATTCCTACTGTTGTGACACTTGACAATTCTGAATCAAATTGTACAAATTTGTAACATTAAAGATAATTTGGTAATCTGAGGAGATTGACCACACATGTAGGCCTACAAATAGTGTATGACAAATTTAGGAGTTTCTTCTATTGACACCAAAAATTATAAGACTATAGACTGGTTAGTCTTGGGATAGTCTACAATGCAGGGCTGGCAATTTAGGTTTTTTTAACGTTAGGTTTTTTAGGGGTTTTTAAAAATCCTAAACAGAAAAATTTCTTAGGTTTTTAGGTTTTTAAAAAAATTTCATAAAACAAAATGAAAACAATAATTAGCCTATACAAATCCCATTTATAAGAAACTGCTTAGTATACATGTAGTTTCCCACAACTTGCAAATGCAGTAATGCTAATAGTAATGCAATTTATTGGAAACTAGTTTGGTCTACTTAGTAGTTTCCTATAAATTGCTTCAGTCTTATAGTGCGTTCAGACGGCGAAAGTTAAGCCGGCTTAAATCTCAACCGTTCTTCGAGCCTGGTTTCTGCTTTTTTGGTTTGCATTCAGACGGACAGAAAATTAAGCCGGCTTCTAATTTATAATGACGATGATTTGTGTTCCTAAGTTCAGAGGTCAATTGGAAACAATATAACGTAGTTCAAAATATGATGTGAAATGCCGTAACGTTATTCGACACATGACGTCAAATCACACCACCTCTGTGTGATGTGATGAATTGACGTGCGTTTGCATGCAACGTCATAATAGAGGCGAAATCAAAGCTGGCTTAACGTTAGCTAGGTCCGTTCAGACGGGCAAATTAAGCCGGCTTAACAAAGTAAGCCAGGTTGTCAGCCACCTCAAAAGCAGGAGCAAGTTAAGGCAGCTTAAGTTTGACCGCTCGCGTTCAGACGGCAATAAAAACCAGGCTCGAAGAAGCTAGTAGTTAAGCCGGCTTAACTTTCGCCGTCTGAACGCAGTATAAGACTAGCCATGCTTAAAACAGTAAGAACAAGCTATGTGTAAAGTCCAACTTCTCAGTGGTAATGTTGTCATTTACAAACCGGATTTGTAAGCAGCTGTGTGATTGGTCAATGCTGCAAACCAATGGACACCATTTGGCCAGCCTTTTCATCGGATCAGATTACATGTACATGTAGTAACAAACAAAAGCAATTTTGATCTGATTTTAATCATATTGCCCAAATTGTGGAATCTGAGGAGACTAGCATTATGACGCCTTCCACTGTCTATTCGCTTGAACATGATCCATTTTTCACAACCTTTAAGGAGAAGACAACCCAAAAACCATATTCTATAAATAAGTAAAACTCTTGTGTGTAATACAATACATTAATTTCCATAACCTGATCATAACTCTGGTTATCATCCATTTAAGAGGATCACAAGCACCAGTTGTCATCAAATCCTGGGCTAAGTTAAGTTTTCCTGCACTCTGGTTGGTCAGCCAATTTTGAACTATCCAATGATATTTCATTGAGGTATGCTGTACACAGGATTCGATGATTCAAGTGGTTTCGGTGTTCCTGTTTAATGCATGATAACTAGAGTTATTATCGGGTTAGGAACATCAGAAATGTTGTATTGCATTTGACAGAAAATGTTTTGCTCATCTAGAAAACATGTTTTTGGGGTGGTCTTGTCCTTTAAACCGATGTCTTTGTTGTTTCATTGTATTAAGTCTTGTTGTTGCCAGTGGTTGGGATGGGTCCAGGCCTCCAGGGTGGTTTCATCCACCCACTGGGCTGGTACTCCATAATTTGAGAGAAACAACCTTAAGTACAGTGTAAAATCCCAATCAAACAAACAAATCCTGTTGCCCTATTAAGCTGTGTGATCACCAGGGCTGTCAAGTTCTCCAGACACCTGTGGAAATAGTGTGGACCTGGAAGCTGTTGAGTATTGTAGTATGAATGAACTTCATTAACAGCAGCAATCGGGAAGGGTAAAGTCCTTTGGATTTTAAATTTGTAGATTTATTGCCAAGCACATTTCAGTGCAGATACTAGCACTGTTTTCAGCTTGAACACTGAAATAAGCTGATTGATTGATTGGTGTTTTATGCCGTGCTTAAGGGTATTTCACTTATATGACGGCGATGTATTTCAACAATAATTGACACTAGCACTACCAAGATGAAGTGTTTCCATAATGTTGGACAGTTAATTTTCCTCACATGCTAAGCAAATACCGTACTGCTACTCTTCAAACAAACTGCCCTGAACTGAAACATTGCTTGTCAATAAATCCAAAAGTTGAAAATCCATTACTCGTTATTCTGTTACTATCCATGCTACTAAATGCCACTTGTATATGAGTGAGCCACAAGATGTGGCTAAGACAATTGCAGGGGTGGTTTTTATTAGGTTTCCTTCCTCATAATAGAGCAAGGAACAGTGTGAAGTGGACAATCCGTCATCCTATAAGTGAAATACCCTAGAGTACGATGTTAAACCCTAATCAAACAAATCTAAATGCCACTTAAACAATTACTGGCAATCAGAATTTGGAGACAAAACTGATTCACTGTCCATTGAAACGAAATACCACACAAAACTGATCTAAGTTTAGTAACATTTATTTTCACATATCAACCGTTATAATTATTTAAAATAAAATGCTGTTACATATATTTCTTACATCATTGAGAAAGGATAAATATCAAGAACATTTGAATAAAATAATAATGTAACAAAATTAAATGACTTCACTTCATCAAAAGTAATATTATATAAGTAAGCATATATTTGTGTTGTTACGCTATGATCCTTACTTGACAAGTTTACAATGAATTGCTTCAACTATATCAAATACTAGTATGTACGTTTTTCTTTTCAAATTCCATTGAGTGGGGTTTTATTTCATACTTAAGGTTATTTCACTAGATTGGTTGACATAAACCTCCCTCAGATATCACTAAAAAAAACATGACAAATCAGAAATGGATCATTCTTTGAGGAGCATGTTGGGCACAGCAGCTATTAATTGGTGTTCTGCACCGCTCTCAAGAATTTCACTTGTATAATGGTAATGTAGAGGCTACTGAATGGATGGACTACACAGTTGATTCAAGGAATGCAGTTCTAAGTGTGTGGATGGCTTTAGTTATTTTGTTATATGGCTGACTTTCCTTGATGTACTTTTTATCTCAATTCCTGTTTAATGAGGGGACCCAGGCTATTTCACTTCTATGGCGATGGAGAATTCCATCAGAAAATACCCACACGAGCATGAACTACATTGTATAAGTGTTTGCATTGTTAGAAATGTGAGGTTTATACAGTGCCAAGAAAGCACGTCCTGAAAATATTTAGAAAACCTTGCTCTTGTAAATAGGTAACAACCATTAATAGAACTCTAGTAATGTATGTTGATGCCACATGTAACTTCTTAAAAGCTGGCCCATCCAAGGTGTTTTATCATTTAACATCAAATGATTTTAATGAAGGACCAGTTATTTGTGTTCCCTTCTTTATAGAGTCAAAACATTTTCGTTATTCGAGGGACATGCGGCTCCTCCAACGTGCCATAAAATTGTCTAAAAAGACACTCGATAAAATGATCACACAGCTGTCCCCCTCTCCAAATTCTGTTTGATTTCCATCGTGTAAGGTCCGTAGAAACGCTCCAGTTTCTTGTTGAATTTCATGTTCCTCTCGTTAATGTAATCAATGTCAGCGTCTTCGTCAAACGTCCTACGTCTGCTGTATTTAGAACGCTTGTCAATCCTGAAAAAGCATTTAAAAAACCTAAATTTGTTTGCTTGTGATATTATGTCGATCTTAAACTTATACAACAAATACCTGGCCTGTGCTGCAATCTTTTCCGGCATGACCTTAAAATCAGTTCTCAAAATTTTGTGAGATAACCTAACATTTGCTGCTGATTTGCTGATTTTTAAATACGTAAATGTTCTTTATTTGTAAAATAATTTTAATTGACTGTTGAATTGACAAAATTTATTCAAATCAGAAACAAACAGTTTGGTTGATTGATAGGTGTTTTACGCCATGCTTAAGGGTATTTCATTGACTTGTATATGACGACAGTGTATTCTAAAAATAATTGACACTAGCGCAACCAAGATGTAAAGCGTTTCCATAATGTTGGAAAGTTAATTTTCCTGCAGTGCTAAGTAAAGACTGTATTGCTGCTCGTCATACAAACTGCCCTTAGCCAGAGGGTGCAAACAATTGGGGAAACCTATCAATTGGTTCTCGTACATTAAGTTTGCATAACCATGGGGAAACCCGTTTGGTCTGTTCTCCCCAACAGCACAGGTCTCTATACTGATGTTGATTTGATCTTAAACCTCCATCATCTGGCTAGCTAGAGGTCTCTTAATTTTCACAACTGTGACTTTGTTTGGTTGAGGTTCTAGGTCATTTTTGGATGGGGCTTTTGCCGTACCTAAAGTTATGTCTCTCATGTTGGTGTACCTGCAAACAGGGTGAAGGAAACCATACTGTGCTCATACTATAGATATAATCAGAACTTACTGTTTCTCTAGGTCAGTAACCATCCTGTCTACAGCGTCCTCAGAATCTGTGTGTTGTTGTAAACCCAATGTGTCCACTGTCGGGTAGAATTTCTCCCCCCTGAAAACAGAATCATGAATAAAATGATTTTACATTTTGATGACAACCAATATAATACTGTGGAATTGTCATGGTGCTTGAAATTGTGGAAAGTTTAGATACATGTATATGCTTAATAGACTGACTGATTGATTGATTGATTGATTGATGATCGATTGACTGATTGATTGGTTGATTGATGATCGATTGACTGATTGATTGGTTGATTGATGATCGATTGATTGATTTCACGCTGTGCATACATAGTAAAATAAATAGTCACACAAACAAATTCATGAAATGTCGTTTCTGCAGAACTTTGATTGTTTGTTTGATTGGAGTATTATGTTGTACTTTTTTCGCTCATATACCGATGTGCCAGCTCAATGGGTGATGGAAATAACTCCAAACCCAGACATGATACAAAGACATCAAAAACAGATCAGTTTCGTATTGGCCCACACCATACCACATTATCAAGATGTTAAGTACTGCGCTTTTAGGTATTGCTTGTCCTACTCTCAAAATTAAATTTAACCCAAGTTCAAACAGAAATAAAGATTTGAAATATTCATACAACTATATTTTAATAGAAACTAACTAAAATTCGCATCCCTATATTGCGGGTGTTGCTAGGACAGTGGTGCAGTATAATTGATTCTTGTAATAAAAAGGAGACCAGATGCTGTATATGCAATACTGTATTTATAATCCCATATAAACAAATAATGCCTTCTCAAGACAAAGATCCAATAAATGAGTTCCACATTTTTTAGCACTGGAGGCTGCACTAAAATGTGTTTGTTTTGTTTGTTTGATTGGTGTTTAACGTCATACTCAAGGGTATTTCACTTATATGACGACGGAGACAAAAA
>JAVFBX010202614.1:0-12512 GCA_034783855.1 Mopalia kennerleyi | reverse complement strand
TGTTAACATAGTCATAACATAAGACTTCTTGATCTGCTACTTTAAAACTAGGTATGTCAAAATTGCGGTATATCATTGGCAATGAGACTGGTTTCCTTCGCCCATTGGGCTGAGACGTTATATCACAATCAAACAAGCCCTGATCAATCGTCCATTCTCTTACAACAAGTCTGTACCAGGCCTACGAAAAGAGAAATATGTTCCCCCGTACCATCGATTGCTCACCCAGAGTTAGTATGGTAGCCAATACCCCTAGACTTTACTCCTATCAAAAGAAGGCTCAACCATTGGGCTTTCTCTAAAGGCTATTTAATTTGAAAAAGTGTATTTAATGACTGATGATTTATCCTTTTCTTAAAAGTAATAAAGTGTTTAACTTACTATTATCGGCCTTTCGTTGGATTGTCAACTCGTTTAAAGGGGAACAACTCTTCTGTTAATTTTGGTTAGACAGTCAGTTGTTAATTTACACCCCCCACCTACAGACCAGCACACAGCTCCATAATTCGAAAAGAACATTATTAAATATAGTTTAATGACATCTCATTCAAGACACGCTATTTGTCTGGTTATGC
The DNA here is from genome assembly GCA_034783855.1 of Mopalia kennerleyi. Classification (NCBI taxonomy): domain Eukaryota; kingdom Metazoa; phylum Mollusca; class Polyplacophora; order Chitonida; family Mopaliidae; genus Mopalia; species Mopalia kennerleyi. Next base: position 11,937 of record JAVFBX010202614.1, on the reverse strand, counting down.
TAACTTGGTTACACTTTTAAACAAAGAAATACAAACACTGTTATATCCCGTTATAAATTATGTTAGGCGCTTGCCTCGAGACAAACATTCTGTGAGCTGGTATAAAACACTTCATTGTGTCATTTAAGTTCGCCTGGATGATCATCAGTGGTCTGGGGTGCAGGCTTCAAACCTGTAGCCGATTAACATCGGAGGGTTCAATTCCACCTTCAGAAAGATATGGAAACATACTATGGTCGAAGTAAATTATACCTCTGTTGGCGAGCAATGAACTGAGAAATATTTTGTAAAATAACATATAAATTCTCTTGGAAGATTTTTATATTGTCTATTATCCCCATATTTATGGAGAGTTAATATAAAAGTTTTCGCGTTAAAATGGATTGCACGAAATTTTAAGGTTTCTACCGGCTGCAAAAAGGATCAAGGGAGATAATAAAGTTTTGTTTTTGTCTTGCACACATCCAAACCATGGAGGTCTCAGTTGCCGATATCATTAACGATATGGCACGAAGTTTTGGGGGGAGATTTGGAAATCCTCTTGACATTTGGAAACTATTCCAATATGATATGTATTCTATTAGGGTGTGATTTGTCTGCTTTTGTCCCAAAGTGAGTTTTATTTTCTCCCTTTTTAATTCAACTTTTTAACAATTTTCTCATTTTGTAATCTGTAAATATTTACAAAAGCATATTAATGACTGTTGCAAAATAATTCTCCTTTATTCAGGCGGAGCAGACATTTGGTTTGAAGCTTACAGGAATTTGAAAAACGAGTTTTAAATTTTTTTTACGTTTCTGTGAGTTATTTATACTAATTGCAGAATGACAATAATGGCAATATCTACTACCTACGAATAACCCAAGATTGTGGAAACCAGGTACAAGCCCAGAGAAAAGCGCTTCTTCACCATTATTGTATTGGTTTCATATTCTCATATAAATCATTAAACTTTCCTTTTCTTTCAAAAGTGGTCTGGGCTGCAAACTTTCAATCGGCACTCAAATGACATCGGCGTGTTTCAATTCTATCACGGGGCAATGTTGTGCTGAAAATGGATAGATTTTGAGGACAATATTTATTTGTTTAAAAAATTGGAAAATATCCCCTCTCTAAATCTATATTGTTTTCTTTGTGTTGCAATTCTAAACTACTTGGAATGGCTTTAACATGTTACCCACACCTCAATATTCTCGTTCCCATTATGAGTGTTCTTGTACACCAACTACGGATTAGTAGCAATAACTGCTAATCCATTTTTCGTCCCAGTGTTTATATCAATAAATTATGTTAGGCGCTTGACTCGAGACAAACATTCTGTGAGCTGGGATAAAACACTTCATTGTGTCATTTAAGTTCGCCTGGATGATCCTCAGTGGTCTGGGGTGCAGGCTTCAAACCTGTAGCCGATTAACATCGGAGTGGTTCAATTCCACCTTCAGGGCGATCAATTAAATAATTAAAAAAATCTCTAGCCGTACAATTGTCCCTTGTTGAATTCATTTGTATATATAATGTAATGAAAGAGAGCCACAAAACGGCTATGTATGTTTACAGATAATAATTGGTCACCAAAAGATAATATTTACATTCAATTCGTCAATGTATTGACCATAGAAATAAATCAGTGTAGAACAAATGTTTGACATTCATCTCCTCTACGGCGGCGATCGCACAATCTTCTTAGTTGACGTCATTCACACGCAGGGCCTTAGATAAAGTATCTCTCTGGTGCACATGCGGTTATCTTCAGCATCCGATTGTATCAATTTGGATTACTCTGACATCAATCAGAACGGGATCTGGTCCGATTGTGCGTTCAATTTTATCCACTCCCAGGGCAATGTGGTACGAGTGTTACAGGCTATATTAATAGGCTAACTATCCACAACTTGCACATACCTTGAGAAACCCCAGTCTCTTCTTATTACTTTAAAGGTATGATGTCATTTAACTACTTACCAGTTTAGTTTAGTAATACATATATGATATAGTATTGTTCAACTGGTTATTGTAATATTGCTATTCAGTGTTATAATACATGCGATTCATGAATTATGAATAATCTTTCTGGCAGTTCAGAGAAGTTTCCATATTACTTCACAGTATGTATATATGTATGTTTTAGTACAAGGCGATTCGAAATATAAGTAATGTTGTTATTTTATTAACTACTACAATTGCATTTCTTTTAATTTTAAACGTAAATCGATATATATATAAGAAGATGGGTTTGCCTATACATTTTTATTGAAAATAAAGCTTATATAATTAAATAGTTCATATTGATATAACGTAAAATGGTCTCATTTTAACCGACAGTTAGTTAACTGATATTTGCCACTTAAACTCAAGAAAACTTTTTAATTGCATGCTTTCTGTTCATATGACAGGTAGATCCAAGCTATCAGGTACAATTCTAATCAAGTCACACATTATAGCTGGGTAGTACTCATAGAATACAATTACAGTTTACTGCAGCAGGCATTGAAAGTAGTTAGTATCTTCATGCGTAAAAATACTTTAAACGACAAAATAGTCATATAGAAACTCGTTAATAATTAATGATAGTTAAATAAGCGAATGAAACGCTATTTTGCTAAAGCTTGGTAAGACGAACTAAATCAATAAGTGTATATTTTCAAAAGTTGATTCATTTTAGCGTTTTCATTAACAAATTTTAATTTCTACGTTTTATAACAGAATTCCGCCTTTCAACAACATGTTATCGACGGTTGTGTCATTCGTTCTTCTGGGTAGTAGTTTAGGCATGACTTGGAACAGCACTGAACGTCATGAAGGGGGAACTACTGAAATAGGTAAGTGAATTAATAGTTAGACATTATATAAATATGTGAATGGTCTGGACGTCGGATGTGTGGAATACAAAAACATAATATATTGATCTTTTCCAATATTGAAATCGAACAAAATGTAACTATTATATTGGTTAGTTTGATTTGGAGCTATACGTCGCATGTCAGGTCAGTAAAGATGTACACATGCACATTCAGTTTTAAACGAACTATTAAAGGTATTTTCGGATGTATTTAAGGCTACAAAAAGTCAAATAAAGGGAGACCAAAATAGATATATACAGAATATAGAGACGGACTCGCGATTAGATCAATGTATGGACAGAAATATAAATAGATATACGAAATAAGATTTATGCGGTCAAATCTTGCTAATAAAAATCATACCGTAAGATCTTATCGAGGTGAGTTTATCTTTTACAGACAAGGGCGATGCAAAGTGTCAATTCATATTTGTTTTCTTCACACAGGCGCATTATAATAATTGGTGACAGATTTAGAGAGCGTAAAGTACTAGCCCTAGGTTATACAGACTTACACACGCTAAGGCCTTCTTTGTTATCAAAATTTACCAAGATGCCGGGGTTTATACGGTTGCTTATACGGGAGACTATTTTTTTCTTACAGTTCTTTATTTTCATTTCTACTACAGTCGAAATATGTTAACCTCCGTAGATGTAATTTTTACGCAAGTTAAAATATTTTTACTTAAGTTGAAATAATTTCCACTCGAGTTATATTTACTTGGCATTATCCCCACCTCGATAATATTTAAACTTTAGTGGAAATTAATTTTTACAGACGTGGTAATTATTTCTGCTTAGGAAAAAAAATTTTTTTAACTCGCGTAAAAATTATTTCTATTGAGGTGGAAATTATTTCTACTAAAAGGAAAACATTTAAACTTGAGTAGAAATTATTTCAACTGAGTTTTAAATTTACAATATGTTTAAGTATCTGTTTTCCTGGTTTTTTGCATTTATTGATATTAATCAGTAAATTGAGACTAGGAATAGATTAAAGGACATTGATGAGTAAAACACTAATTATTTGATCTTAAATTCTATTTCGTAGCCAAGTTTTTACAACTGATGCCTGAGGCAACTATAGTTAACTTAGTTACAAATGGAGTCGTGCTGGAGTTTTGCGAATAAATTATTTTGTATCCACTAAAAAAACCCTGAATCATTGAAATAAACCAAGATCAACTCAAAACACATGAATTGTATTGCATACATACAATTTGTTTTTCTTCTTAATTCAATGGATCGCAATTCTAATTGCTAATATGTAAACGATAATTAAGCTTCACTCCTTTTAAAATTGTTCAAAATTTACCTCCATCTTAGGACAATAGACTTACATACTTTGGAAGACATTGTGACCTTTATGAAAAGCATTTCACGAGGTAAAACAATATTCTGTTTTCAGATTGTACTCTTTACAGACCCTACACCTTGAACGTTCACATGTACGAGGTGTTCACTCAGGGGAGTTGGCATAACAGGACCTGTCTGCAAGCTTTAGTATGGGACCAGGATCTATGTCAATGCGTCAACCCACCATTTGGCGACCTGAATTGCCCTGGCAAGAGAGAGGTTATCGGCAACCCCCAACTGTATGAGATCCAGATTTGGGGAGTTTGGCAAGACGCCCCATTGGACTGCGGAGTCAATCAGATCTGGAACCAGACTGGTTGTCGATGTGACTGGGACCCAGAAGGACCCGGAGCAGTTGTAATAGCCCCTGGTAAATTATTGAACTTCCTCCTAATGCAAACTTGTTCACGCATATTGGTGTTTGTGAGAATTTATATGTTTATATCAACGATCAGACCACAAAGGTTTTAGGCATTTCATAATATGAATAGAAAAGATCAGTGCCAAACAATGTTTTCATCTTTTGAAATTGTCTATTTCTACTTTGTCAACAGATTTCACCTATCCCAACAACGTGCCTTCGTGTGAGATTATTTTCAGTGCTACTTTCAATCAGGAAATTAGTACTCCGAAATATTATATCGAGCAGGACCCTTACAATACGGTCAGTATTGAAAACCCACTGGGTGCTGTGGGTGGAGGTGCTGCTCGCATTGCTAATGGCCGTATGGTGGTATGGGCTTTGGCTGGAAACGATTTCCTTAACGCCTTTGACATCAAGCTTAGCTTTAAGGTGGACGATGCCATGTCAACTGTCTCTGAATATGTCACCTTATTTTCTAATGCCTGCCCGGGAACCAATGCGTCCCTTGGACTCCATTACACTCCAGCTACCAACAGCTACGAGCTCTTTGTCAGGGCCTTGGACAACGCTGTCACACTGAATTGTGTCGCATCTCGAGTAAGTAACCTGTTAGAGAATAAATAACAAATGTATGAAGGCGATTGTCGCGAGCCATCTGTGTTGGTCCAAAATCAGAATTACTTCACAACAACTAATATCGCATGTAGCAGAAAATGTTTCCTTAATGCAGAAAGGTTGAAAATACTAAATAGAAAATGATACAAAATATGGGTTTAAGATACCAATTAATCAACGTTCTTTGTTTAATACTGATTACGGTGGAAAAGTCAGAGGAAACCTAGCAAAAGCCACCCCTGCGATTACGTGAGCTACACCGTGTGCATCCCTCATATACCTGATGGTCGACAGACGGAGTCGATCCCGCGAATGGTATATCGTTATATGATTATTAAGTGCACACGCTAACCACTAAGCCACAGCCGCGAGCGCCCTATATTAGTGGATATATTGAATACATCCAGATATTTGATAGACGATTGCTTCAATGATCACTAGACCTATACATGAACAGTGACAAGCAGGAACACCGTCAGCGGTTATATTTCCCTTATTCATTAGATTATTAATGACTTTCATGCATTCTCTGAAGAAGTAAAATGTGGGTTCAAATTTTATTATTTCTAATTCAAACTTCGAAATGTCAATTTGATTTCAATAAGATAGTTTTGATTTGAACAAATTCATTTTGTATGGTTTAATTTTGTGAGAGGTCACTTATCGATTTGCCTGATTTCAGAATATCCCTGGCTTTCACATGGTGTCTCTTGAATATCAGAATGATACCCTGGTTCTGAAGATCGATGGTGAGAATGTGTGCGGGTCTAACGATCTATCAGGTACTGATTTATGTTATCTCTCTTACCCAATCTTCTATACAGGACGAACGTGAATTAAACTTTTGTTTGATATTATTTCTGATCACTGATTACTGTTTAACGGCCCTTGACCAATACACAATGTATTGAACTCAGAGATTATCTGAAATCACGTCTTCTCCAGGTTATTTAACATGAAGTTAATATGAAGTGACTTCCAGGTAAGCCTAGTTAGTGTCAGGTACCACTTATTATACAAATAGTCCGATCGCAAATTTAATGAACGTTTATTTCATTTCAACCACAAAAGTACTGAGTTAAAGCTGCTGTCTTTCTGGTCTGTATTGAAAAAAAATATCAATCAAAAGCCCTTAGTGAGGCAGACTATAGGTGGGACTATTGTACTTGAGAAGCTTGGATTTGTTCACTATCAAAAAGGTTATTTGTTAAGTTTGAATAAAAACTGATCAGAAATAAGTGTCCATGTTTAGCCCCGTGATACCTTAAAGATGGCAATGGCGTTACACAAACTTCATCTTTACTTTCCATTGACAATCTTTTACAGCATCGAATAAGAGTGATCGATTGATGTTTAACGCCGCGATTATTTGGTGTATGAATTACCTAACATAAATCAGTCACTATAGAACAACCGTAAAATCTAAAGTGGTAGAAAGTAATCTGCCTTAAGAGTTAAGTAAGCAGCATGGAAATATTTATTCGATCAAGTGAAATATCATCCAGCATCTATCAAATTGCGACCAAGAAATTATCTCAAGCATAGAAACTAAATCTTGTGTGTTTTTAAACAGGTAACGTGGCTATCTCTAGCTGTCCCTTGTCTCTGGGTGGAGACCCCCTTCACATCAACAGAAACCTTGAGGGTTATCTCGACGAGGTAGGTTAAAAGAAATCACATCTAAATGATGAATCACATATATGTAGACATTTTACCAAAGCAATTTCAGTAATTTTCAAGAACTTTTGTACAATTCTTTGACAACGTCTAAATATTTTATTTCTCTAAATCTGGTTTACCAGACTCAACTGTCTAATGCGTTAATGCTGAAGTTAATATAGATAGTAAATTATAACTATATAAGTTCTGGACAACCATTTCTTGTTTTGTGATAGAACAAAAAATTTCGATACAGATACCTACACACGTGTATCGTATTAGTAATCTAATCTCAGTTCGCTTGTACCCACCATGTTATCTGTACTTGTTCTCCACAATGAAAACTAGGATAGTTGAATTTGTCTATTTAACTACTTTATGCCCTTATATAGCATCCAATCTCTTATCTCAAAGTCAATTTACACCTGATACCGATACAGACATAATCAGCTTGATTGATTGATTAGTGTTTTACGCCACATTCAGTAGTATCTCAGCTTCGCCGTGGCGTCTCACAAGAAGTGAATATCCAGAAAATATAGTCGTATTATTCTACTTGTAAATGCCTTAAAAAACGTTTAGATATTGAATTGCAAAGCTTTGTTGCCCGTAACTCTAGAGCCTCTTTGTGTCTGTTATGGTTAAAATTACCGATTTGTACAGCACAGGAATAAAAGTATTCTTTATTAACACCGATTGCCCTGGTTTTAAGAGATAAGGTTCACATCTCCAACCGGACATGTGCTTGTCGATGGTTGTACAGGGTGTCACGAGGAACGAATAACTATTCTCTAAAGTCATACCAGCCAGTTGTAACATGCCATTGATAACGGTTTCTATTTATGTTTTAGGTGCTTGTGAGAAGAAACTGTGACGTACAGACTTAAACGGGTTCATTCAAATGTCAGATATATATATATTTTGACTGTGAATTATTAAGTCTGTTCCTACGAAAATCTATTTTATAGGACAATAACATGTCTCTGTCTCTGTATTATGTTCTTTGCAATACGGGTGTCTAGCCTAATACGTAGATGAGAAGTTCATTTGTGTCAAATTTCATTGCAGTAAAAGTAAAATATTCATTATAGAAATTTGGCAACGTCCGACCGTTTCTGGAAAGGTTGCCCTATTGGGTACTGTTTGGGAAATAATGGTCCCTTCATGAATATACACATTTGTTGGGGTTTAACTTCACACTTATGGTTAATTTGATCATGTTACGGCATCCCGATGGATGGACATTGGATGTATGCATAAGGCCAGACATCAAACAACAACAAAAAGCTCAACAAGTGTGTTCAATCGAATGACTCCAAAAGTACACTGATATATTCTGATTGCTGATATAATCATAAGTAGAACAGATTAACGTTAAACGAAACCCATCCTCTTTTACAATGATACAATTTTATGATTCATCCTTCATATTACATACTAAGTCAGTCCCCTCCACAAAGCGTGATTGGAAGTGAGATCTCCTGCGCAGCCTACGTTACACGGAATGCTCCAAGCTTGATACGTGATAATTGATGGTCGTCTATTCCAAGTAATAAAATATTATTGTACTAAACTTCAAGGCAAAAGAAAGGTTTCACCGAATTTTTTGTCATAAAAAAAGTAAAAGCGCGGTTCCGGGTTTGATTCTGAGCAGGTTTGTTTCCTCTACCAGAACGCATCGTCACGAACGCAGCAATTGGAATTGTGAAATTGCGACCACATGCAAAACGTCCATTTGAGGCATGGCTCGTGATGCACGTGCGGTAATGTTGCATAAATACTCATGCTCGAAAGAGCAGACATTCAGTGACCGAAAAAACACCAACAGTATGCCAAGGCTTACGCAAGCGCAACGAGACCAGGCCATCGGTATGTCCACCATGGGAGCCTCGCAACGTCACATTGCAAGAACGTTCAACTGCAGCCAAACCACGATCAGGAGGTTGTTGATAGGCCAGACCCAAGACAGACCAAGATCGGGAAGACCGAGGGTAACAACTGCGGCTGAAGATCAGCTGGTGCCTCCTCCAACTAACCAACAGGAAATTGAACAAGCTCTGTTAAACCTATGGAACGTTATCCCTGTTGACCTCATCCGGCGACTGAAGACGTCAATGCGGAGGCGTGTGCTTGCTTGCATTGATGCCCAGGGTGGCCACACTCGCTATTGATGACAGTAGTCCTTCATTTCTGTGGATACATGTACTTGCTTACATTTGTGTAATTTTTTCTTCTGACCTCTTGTCTCTTTCATTGTAATGTGGCCAATTGAATGCGAATATTTTGAAGCCTTTTTGAGAGAATATTTCACAATGATTCCTGTTTATAAACCAATCTTCTTAGTTCTTATATCTTCCTTTGTTTTTATTTTATGGACTCAAGAAGTGGGTGAAAGCTTTCTTTTGCCTGGTAGTTTATAAAAACACGGACAGCAATATGTTATAATTGCTGATTATTGAAATAAAGTGGTAAATTTTGTACAGTAAAAATGCAATTACATTGAGACCGAATAAAAACGTTGCAATATCACATTGGCTTCACGGGTGTCTTTACATAGAATAGTAGAGTATCCTGAACGTTGTATTGACTTATTTGTGAACGTTACTTCTTTTAGTAGGCATTTAATAGCACCATTACTAAGACAGATAAGCATTATCGGGGAGATAATTTGAGGATTAGTGTAAATATTCATTCCTCAAGGTGATTCTGGCTATTATTTTATACGCGTAAATGTATCATTGGTAGCATAAATAATAGGCAGAACTATTTATTTTATAATACTGGAATGCAATAAAATCATTGGCGTCGAGTGGCAGAGATAGAGGGATATAGTTTATCTAGAATATGAGATGATTCGTCGGTTTTAATAAATCGACAATCCTGTGAACATTGTTAGAATATATACATTTGGTTATTTTCACATTTGGGTTAGGTAGTCTCTCCAAGTAGTCATGCCTGCTGACTTTGTAGTTCGCACTAGAGGAACACAATTTTGTTAACAGAGCAAAATGCATTACTTCGGTCCTGTAACTTATCACCAGAGATACCATCTAACTAACTAATAAAATGGTATCTTGAATAGACAAGCAACAACAAAAGGTGATCGAAATTAGTAGTTTTAATTAATATTCCGATTAGGCTTTGTAAATCATAAGGTCAAATAAAACATTACAACAGGACACACATTCAATGGCCTATAATTAAATTATACAAGCTACAGGAGATAGAAGAAGAAACAGAAGTAAGACAAATGTGAAACGCATGGTACAATATAATCATTCAAATCAATCTTCTAATTAATCAACAAACGAAAGTTTAATGTGACAGCTTAGACGGTCTCTCAATGAAACGTTGAACGTAAGCTTTCATACAAATGATTTAGTAAATTAAATACGTAGTAAAAATAAATTAACTACATCGCAATAAAATTGCCTGTAGGGGTTTAATCAAATTGCTTATAAAAATTAGTATGTTGCGAAATCCCATTAGAGCATTTTTTTTTTCAATCAGCATCGCGTTAAAATAAATTATATCCCGTCCAATTATATAAAGAGTACGGTTCTAACTGTTGACGTTTCTATAGTTCATCCTTCATTTGGTCCAGTTTCCATGATACATCACAGAAACAATGTAGAATATACTACTCCACCGTTTTAAAGTGCTTCGAACCAGTGATTTAAGCTAGCCGGCCAACTGTATATACGCAATATCATTTCCAGAATATTCTACACACGCACGGCCTAAAGCATCGGTAAAACAAACGGTTGCTGTCGATTTGTTTTACCGTCCTAATGCTGCGTTCCCACTATCACGATTGGCGGCAGGATTGAAATCGTTGTCTTAATCGTGGGGTAATCGTGGTGATCGTATCAGATCTTGAAGTCAGTCGTGGTTATCGTGTTGATCGTAGGAAAGTTTTGGACGGTTAAAAAAAATTCTACGATCAACACGATTAATTGTCAATCGTGATCATCGCATCAGATCGTAACAAAGCGCGACATATCGCATCTAATGGTGCTTCCAAATCGTGGTGATCGGCATCAACCTTGGACAAGCACCAGGCTCTATTTAGATGTACTGCGATTTCCCACGATCTGTCACGATATGTGACGCTCTATCGTCATCAATGGCTGTGGGTTGTAGTGTTCACTCGGTAGAAGTTTAAGACAAAATGACGTCCACGGTCAGTCGTCCTTTATATATATCGGTAGGGGTCCAATCGTGATCACTGTCACTCCTCATCGTGAAAGACATCGCGACCACAATAGTATCATATGACAACAGAGCGCATCGGTTCGTGATGATCGTATCGCAAAGTGCCCGAACGTATCTGCACGTACTCGATTGTCCCTAATCGGGGACTCTGATCGTGATGATCGTGTCACATCGTGACAGGATCTTGTCACTTGAAATTGAACAATCGTGACCATATCGCATGCAAGCACACCAAGTCGTACCAGAACTTATCACCTCATATCAGAACCTGACATTTCCAATTAACTGTTATATTTATCATTTCCAATTAGGTTCCACAATCAGCTACGAATGACCAATCGTTGCGTTCGTAACGGATCGTACGACAGTGGGAACCTAGCATTATATGAATGCATCCACCAGGGCAGTCAATAGGGGACAGTCACGACTAGATGATATAACTATCGAACAAAGACGTCAGGTTAGCTTTTTAAATGAACTAATTAACGGCTATGCTTATTTGTTTAGGTCGAAAAACAGTTTCATTTCCCTTTAAGTTTGTTTCGATTATGCTAAAATAAACGTTTATTCTTAAAACACATGATTGGTTATAAACAGTGTTTATCCTGTGTATAAACAGACCAACACACATGCTCCGACAAGACAGGGCATGTTTCTATAATAGGATTCCCTGAAAGTATGTATTCAATTTCGACATCAAGCTGATATGGAAGAAGTGGAACAGTGGTTCAAGGGAGACAAACTTGTGTTATTTCTACAGTGCAGGAATAATGCGTTGCATACATATCAGCAGAAGTTTATTAACTAGAATTATGTGACATCCAATTGCAGGCGCGGATCCAAATGGGGGAGAGGGGGGGGGGGGGGGGGGGGGGCCCCCCCCCGCAC
>JAVFBX010202603.1:0-12512 GCA_034783855.1 Mopalia kennerleyi | reverse complement strand
GAATGTTTGACAGTCGTGGCATTGCAAATCAACGGATAATTTACTGTAAGAACTTGTTTTCTCGAGATGTCACTCTATTGTGCTAACGTGGGCTCAATTGCACGTGTCTCAGAAGGTCAAGGGACTAGGAACACAAAGACACATGCTTTATATTTGATGTATGCTCGCACGGACTGCATGCTTGTGCACGTCTGAGTTACTGTGTATCATGAAGTATTTGACAATGTATTTACCTCTAATAATAATAATAATAATATCTTTTGTATTAAGTTTCAAGAAAATAAGCCTTGTTTATGATTATAATTAATATGTAGGCCTGTCTGCGACTGGTAATAGACGCCAGATTTAAAAAAAATATATTTTTTGTAATAACAATAACAATAGCACTGTTATACAGTATAGTATACAATGACGGAAACACTTTAAGAAATATACAATTGAAGGTAAGAGACAGTGAAAGTATAAGGCGCAAATAGCAAATAAGGCCTTCTTGTTGGGCAACAAACTAGAAATGTGTATTATTTTGGTAGGCATGCAGTTGGAATTGTGATTCCGAAAATGTGGTATACCTTATAACTTGTAATAAGTGTCTAAAACGATATGTTGGTGAAACCAAAAATCCACTTCGGCTTAGAGCAAACACCCATTTGAGCTCCATTAGATCCAACCTCATATCTCCCATAGCTGAACATTTCGTTCTCCGTGATCATTCGGTTAAAGATCATTTTGAAATCATGCTGATTGAAAAAACACAATAAACAGAAAGTAAACGGAAAAGCTTAGAAAGAGAGGTATCAAACTATTCAAACTTTGTATCCACTTGGCTTCAATTGGGAACCAGGTAAAGGGTAGAAAAAGTAAATAATTCCATTTGTTTTCCAATATGACCAACCAATCACCAATTTTGCTAGTCTCATTTTACGCGAATATCAAAATCGTGTACCGAACATGTCTACTCTTGCATAAAAGAGGAACAAAAATTTAAAGGACCTATACTGGTTAAGGCGAAACTTCCCTCTGTTTCAGGCGGGTTATAACACTCATTCTCATTAACAAACATGTTCATTGGTTGTTCTCTATATCTCTAAACTACTAATTTGCAGGCTGATTTTTTCCTGACCCATGCCGAATATCTTGTTGGCTACATTTTTAGCAGTACTTTTACAGCAAATGAATTAAGGTAACATTGACGCTTTGATAGGAATCCGGTTCATCTGTAAACAATAAAGATCTCAGTCAGGGTTACTACTCGGTTAATAGGATGTGATTTTACTATACAAATAAACTTAATACAAACATTATCCAAGGAGTCTTGAGGATCCTTGTTGTATATCCGGTCTTGATTCTTATTTAAACTACGAAACTGAACTGTAGTCTACAGACTGTAGGCGGTCGTGTAACTAACATACAGTAGTATCATCCATAACCAGTAGTGGTAAGTAAACATAATCTACTCGTTCGAACTCTTAATTATTGCTTTGTTAAATTTGTCTTATGTTTAACCAAATATTTTAGGTTATATTCCATTCACTTCTTTGGAAGCAACTCAAATCAAGACAGGGTTCCACATACCCAATAGTCAGAATATTCCGGAGACAGACAACCAGCTTAGGGTAAATATCAATCAATCAATCAATCTGTCAATCAACACTTATAGATTTCAGGAAATCAGAATGAAAATATTCAACGGCGGCTTTAGGCTTAATAGAAATCTACAACTTATGCCGAACAGAAAGGATTAGTGTCCTTCATTGAAACAGGGGAAAGGAAACTCTCTGACGGACAGAATTAGACAGAACAAGCCCTGATGCTATTAAAATCCGATTGGAATATCTTCAAAGCGTCAGGATCATTGACAAATCTCTTCCCAAAACTCCCAAATGTGTTTTGCCGAATCAGAAAGGTTCTCATTCTGACTGCAGGCGAAGCTACCAGTTGTCCCGGGATAACTAATGACATAGCGGCTGCTACCCGTCGTCTACAATCAGATGCCTATAGTGAAACCATACGACATAACGCTGCTTATGTGTATTCTGATCAGTTTCATATGCTGGATTTGTATTGGCACATGTGCCTATAAACGCCCAGATTCCAGCCAGTCAGACATGCTCTACCGCACAACAGTCACCTGCATTTTGGTCGACCCAGATAACACGATAAAGGTTGCTTATGTGCCAAGGTTAATACATCCATGTCTTAACTTTGGTTCGCGAAGATGGGGTGACAAAGGGCAAAAGCTGTTATCAGTGGTTATATAATCGCAGTCATATAAATGTTGTTTACTGTTTCTATTATTTGGCCATATGCTTGAGAACAAATAGGGCTTAATATGCCTGATGCTAGGAATCTTTAAATTGATAAAGCAACAAAGACAATATTTATGTTAAACAAATGTGTTTATTATTTAAAAGTTAATATAGTAAAAAAAGACGTTAATTGTTACGTGTTTGAATATTCACGCGACTGAAGATAAACTGTCACGGACTATGGCATACAACGCGCAGTTACACTGAAAATGAAAACTGTACATAATATAGTGATAACATTTTAATTGAATAGTTTACTTCTGACACAAGTATTAAAAATAGGCATTGTATGGAGTATGCTTCAAGCCTGTTTGTATATTTGCGTAATTGAAATCCTCTTTGGATTGGGGAATCCATAAACGGTTTTGAAGACAAAAATATGCGAACTGGTAATTAGTATGAAAGATCTTGTTAATTTTGGTTTTTTCATGACAGAAAACCGGGCAGTCCATACGCTTCTATTTTAACCTGATATATTGTTAGACTAATGTTATATCTATTTGTTACACTACACCTTGTAAACAAACGAATGAGTGATGGACCTTGTTTTTATATCCGGTTATGAAGTATCACTATCTGTGTAGCTTAAAGACGATCTTCAAAACACGCAACAGTATTTTCTTCAACTTTTCCGTAGTACATAGATGAGCATCTAAGTTAAAGACACAACCAATCAGATGTTGTGGAACGAGAAGATTCTGCTAGTAAACATGACAGCGATAGTAAAAAAATGAAAGATGGTGAGGTGTTGTTGAAAAAAGGATATGTTCGGGGTATTCAATAAACTCAATGAGAGTAGAGTAGTTAGTCCTCAGCCCACGATATGTACCGACCCATACAAACACTCTCCATATATACGCCAATAGTGCTTTACAAAGTAAAACAAATGGTCAAAACTAGAGAATAACATTCAACATAATTATGTTATCAGTGCTTTAACTTGTAACTTGGTCATTTTATCCGCCAGAGGGCCAAGGGTTGTAATGCAGAATACCTCGGAATAAAACTCTTGGCTAGAGAAGATGCACTAGACTAGGCGACTGAGTTTTTCTCAAATTTGGTTTAATTCACTTTTATTTACGGGCACCCCATAGTAGTATACTGAAGGCTACAGTTAACATCGCTATGATATAGTATCCAGTGACTTTCAGGAAGTTATTCAAGTCAGAAAAAATGACAATGGGGTTTCTTGTGATCTTAACGGGAAGTAAAATTCTTTAATGTTTGACAGTTCCTTTTTCTCCTTTTCGGTCCATATTAAATATACCCAGCTAATACACTGTAGTTACAGACTAGTCTGTTGTCTGTTGTTGTTGTCACCAGCATCAGTATTCGCGTTTCCACTGGCCCACCCAAAAACACACTCCTCTTCCATAAATATCTAACTAGTATATAAGTGAATGGTGACTCTATACCCCACTATCGAGTAACAATATTTGTATGGGCAAATAATACCATCAGCTTTTTCCAGCCCTAATGAATGTAAGTATGACACCCACAAATCGAAGCGGTCAATCAGCTTATAGTTATCTTAAGGTTTTGAAAACATTGAAAGCTAACCAAGAACTATTGCACTTAACCTCCTCCAGCTTTAGATGGAGGAGGTATTTGCATAGATTAAATATGAAACGCTGCAACACAAAAAATCTACATTAGAAATTCATTGAAACAAAGTGAAGGTGGGTCTATGCACCTTCATGGCGAATATGATTGGATTCCTGTTCAGATTCTATACAAACAAATAGATGTTAAAATCCGGGAGAAAACCAAGCGTAAAGTATACTTTTTCTACGGCACACATTTTATTAATAACTGTAAACTGTTGAGACTGTAAACTGGAGGTAAAACAGTTACAGAGTTAACATATATTTTTTATATCAGTTTAGTGAAGCTATAATGAAGTATTTATATCATTTTCTCAAGATAAGCTTTTTGAAATCCTTGCGAAGTTGTACGCTAGTAGCTAGATATATAAATGGGTTTACTGTAGAATTGAAATAACACAATATAGCAATGGCTCGATATATGTCAACATCTATACAGTCTTCACAAATCTGTACAACGAGCCAGTTTACAGACACTGGTCCCCAGCTGAGCACAAAGCACACGACAATCAACATCGACGTTTTAAGGCACCTTAGGTTCTGAGCGTTGAGACGATGAGTGAGGTGTTTAGCGGAGGTTCTCGAAACGTCGTGTGCATCCTTGCCATTGGCTGACAGTTCTGAATCCACACGGAGGCCGGTGTCTCCACTGGAGGCTCTCCCACGGGGATGTGGCGACATACGAAATTGACCAAGCTCGAAAACAACCTCCAGAATGCTCTGGAACCCTGCAGAAAGCCGATTAACCGTCTGTTGTTTATCCCCAATAGTATATGAGGCAGCTCTTCGGCCATCGTTCACTGATTTCAAGACAAGCCGGCTTCTCAAATTCAAAACCAATTTTACATATATTATGACAATAAAAACAAGTGGTAGGTAATACATAATCATCGCGTAAGGTATAGCCAAATAACCCATGTTCTCTGCAGCACACAAGTCAGTTAGTAGATCAGGGTATCTTTTAAGACACGGCATGGTAAGGCCAGGCACCCAAGCCCCGATTCCAAATATCCAAATTATCACTGACGATACAGTAAAGCGATGTTGCTGAAAGTTTACGCGGTATGTCAGCGGTGATGTCACACATTGGTACCTGTCATACCCCATCGCGACAATCAGCAACACTGACACTGATGTTAATCCGTAATCTATAATTTGAAACAACAAACAGGACAGTCGGTCTAATGGCCAGTGCTGAATGACAAATTGTACGATTGAAATGGGTAGACTGACTAATCCAACAAGACAATCAGTAACGGCCATTGATATAGCAAACGTGGTAAATCCACTCATGTTAACTGTGTTTTTCTGATGGGACAAGAGGTATATGATAACAATGTTAAAGGGAGCCGTGAAAACCAAGAGAATAGATGAACAACAAACCATGATAGAGTATTTGTATGAAAACAAATGTCCACCATTCTGTAAATCATTGGCGGTCAAATTCATTGTTACGTACCTCTATAGTTTCCCTTAATTCTGAAGCACTTTTGTCTTGAATAGGGCTAAACTATTTTCCAATTCTTTCAACACATACAGATTTGAAGCCATAAAAGTAGATACCTTGTATGTGAAATACGTTTACCAACTGTTCTTAAGAAAAAGTCAAACTCCACAAACAATGTCTGGAAATGCAGCTAACATGCATACATGATCGTCAAGTCGAAATGTCAAGTGCGTAATAATGGTCGCAGTTAACCGTTGTGCTAAAATTACTACTGTTTACAAAACCAACGAGGAATATGTTAACATTGCTGTTCAAGTTTTCTGGGAGTCAGGTATATTGAACACTTTATATCTTCAGAGTACATCACAATTCAACCTGTACAATATTTGCTTTAATCCACATTAGTCAAATTAATCATGTTAACTGTATAAAGAAAGTATACACACCGAGCACAAATTCTGTTCAAACACATCACGTGATTGATGGGATAAGCCTGTGTATATATGAGCTAACCCAAAGATATGTTTGTCATGTCACATAATGACAGTCAATGATTTCTCACCTTTGTTTTGTACTCCCTTTGTCAGCAATTCTTAATAAATCAATGTGTAATGGGACTTATTTTCGTCGATACTGAACTGGTAAATAAACTCTGTATGAAGCATGGCTCAGCACTCGCACTTCTAATTACATACAAAACAATAAGCCCATTAAACACTGTTTAACATAGTTCCACGACCGAAGACTTAATTACAATTATAAACAGACAAGTTGTATATGTTGCGCTAAACTCATGCATGGGCCTATCGGATTTTTGTTCTCAATGCCAATGAGATCTTTACAATGTAGATTGTTAATTCTATAAAAGCTGTAAACAGGAGCATCACAATTTAATTATTCGCCCGTTATAAAGTACTAACATACAAGGCCTTAGACATTGGGGTGTCAACTCGTCTTTTTGACACCTTGTATTAAAAACTGGCCTCATTTGGTCTCCCTGTTTCAAGAAACTTTAACATGCAGGAGAGAAAAAACACCCAATAACTTAAAAATTGAAGCAAAATTTTAATTGATTACATACAATCAGAAGTTCATTAACTAGAAGTCTGAAACTCGTATTCAGTGGTGTAGACGGCATTGTGTCTTTCGCTCATGTTATAAGTGATAGAGTGACGTAGAGTGGAAGTTGTGCGCAGTCGATTGGCAGAATAGTCTGCTTAGCGCCGGTTAGATTTGAATGGGTAGTTCTACTCAGCACGGTAGCTATCGGGGACTAGTTTGGTCGATTCTTCACTCTTGAATTCTGGGAAATTTGAGGACACGGACAATTTTATTATATCGTTGCCATGGCTCACATCGATCTTATCTGTAACATTGTTGTGATTTATTTCGTACGTTGTTATTATTGTCCCTTTTATACGAACAATTCGTACATACACAATAAAAAAGTTCGATTATGATATAAGTGTGTATTTTCATTGCAACTATCATGACAATCAACAAACACTGGCAGCAAACTTCTATGATTCCATGCGTCAAGTGTTAGTCAATTTTAGAATTACCTCCCCTGATGGTTCGTCAGCCCGCCACATGAGGGATGGCAAGTAGTTGAATAGGCCGATTTTGGACACAATGCCGTACACGCTACTTATATGGGCGTTTCACACTTCTAGTTAATGGACTTCTGATATATTACTCCTAATCCAGTCTGGAAAAAATTAACATTTTGGCTTTAGATCGGATTTTTGTATGGAGCCACAAAATATCGTTCCCATATACATGTTTTGATAGGCCTTTACACTGTATCCAACTGTTTAGTACCGCTTATTATTTCGGTACATTGCTGAAGTTAAAGAGGCACTAGCGCCCAAAATAAGTACTTTTTTTGTAATTACAGAATCAAATGCGTTATACTTATTTTTCTGAAGAAGCCAAAGTTAGAAGCTTTTCGTTAATCCGAACTTTGTAGGCTAAGTGGTATTTGTTAGCTAACTAAAAGTATACAATTTGAATATTCTTCAAGAAAATTTAAATGTTCAGCTGAACCGGAGCATGCGCGCTGCAGTCGGAATGGTTTGTTTGTAAACAAAAGATGACTTAGCACGCGTGCAAGAAAGTTATATGGCTCTTTCAATACGGGATCAGCAAGGAAAAGGCGTAAAAGAGAACTGAACCAGCTTTTGAACACGCGTAGAGTGTGTCTACGAAATGAGATCGAACGGTGGTATGCTCTCAAGAAAGATCGGATCTTTCCGGTTGAATATTCATGAAGCAAAATGGCACTCCTTCTTCGGTTTGAATTCGAATTTTGACCAGATTTCTCTTGGCTCGTACAAGATAAGTACGCATTAAATAATTTTCGTTTTTGCGGCATTATTTTAATTTATGAACAAACATTGATACCACTTAAAATCGTAGCGATCTGAATTTATTGATAAAAGCTAATTTTGGGCGCTAGTGCCTTTTTAAGTTATTCTTCAACGAAAAGATATAGAATGTGCCAGCTTTGTATACTGTATATATGCCCATTGTAAATGTCAAAATGTGTAAGACTAGACTTCCACACTACTATCCCTTGCTGCAATTCGAGGCAAAAACGTGACGCAAATTTAATTGGACCATTGCAGGAAAAAGCAGCCAATCAAACAAGCGTGGCGCCACTGTTAATTAACGCGTCTGTGATGATAACAGGACTCGTAAATGGCACTAAGATCGGGCGTGTATATGTTACCTGTATATAGCTTATTTCTCATTCTGTGTTTAGACCGCCTTTTTCTTTCTTTTTATACGAAAGTTCCAATCTTGGAGCGGATTCGGTAAAGAGAGGTCATCCGATATAGTAGCTGTTGTATACTCTATTTAACTCCGGGTTTTCAATCTATTCAGGCAAGGTAAGGAAGGAAGAGAGGCTTAACGCGACGATCTTCTTTTCCACCTTGCCTCTGGAAGATGTGTATACTATAGGCCTACCTCCGACCAACAGCTTAAGACAAGACAAAGATTAATTAAGTTTTTTAAAAAAGTTTATGAAACTGTACAAGGAAAAAAAGACAAACCTTCGTCGGGTGGCACGGATATCATTCGCGCCTTTATAAGCCTTTAATATTTTCACAATTTGCCAGTTGGTTTTTAGAGGAAACTCCTGTCCTGTCAAATTTATAAAATATTTCCATTTGGTGAATTGTAATAGATCCTTCAAGCAGATTAAATCGGCTTTGAGCACGGAAAACGTCCCCCATCTTACTCGAATAATCTCTGAGGCTATGAAGACGTTTTCGAAACACCCCACTAGTGTGTGTAAACTTTTTATGAATTCCGAATCTGATTTTTTGTCGTAGTGAATACAGTAAAAATTCTGCGGTCGATAAATTGCTCGTAAAAGTCTTTCAACCTGGTAAATTTCTTTGTAAGTCAGGATGCTGTACGCCAAGGGGAATCTGGATTCTTCTCGGCTTCCATTCTTCATAAAATAACCCCTATCCTTTTGAAATCTTTCACAATCCCCTGTGTGGTTCAAACGACTGAACGAAGCGACAGCTCGCGCCCGTCGAGACAAAAACATATGCGATTTGCTGTTGTTAATTAAATCTTCCCCTTCGAAAATTCTGTCGCATCGGACGCCATCTACCGGACGTTTCTCTGACATTTTAAGAAAAATATTCTCTCCTTGTACTACCGTTGTCTGTTTTTCTTGGAACAGATTAAAAAATGAAGCTGGCTTTCGGACTTCGGAATGGCCAACAGTTCCTGCTCTATATTGCTTTGTCGCCAAATAACCTAACCAGGCAACATTTAAAGCCAATAATAATTTCAGGTAACTTTTCCACCTGCCTGGCCGAAAAGGGTTGAAGAGAAAGTTTTGGAAGAATGTCGGACAACACCGAGACATGATTTGACCCTGATGATGTTGGTCATCTGTGGTTAGTCCTGAGAACACCTTTCCCGTGAAGGCGTTGTGTCATCACACACTATATCACACATCCATGGAATAATCAAGTCTTTAACAAAATTGTGTGAAGTCTTTTTTGTTTTCGTTCCTCTGTCCAAATACCATCTGCTTTTTTGTTAATAAACCGATGCTGTTTTGTGTCCCTTATTGCCGAGAAAGTCGATCGACACAGATACTCTACTTTTTTAAAACTTTTTAAAATTTCGAAACCAGACAAATTGAGTACTGAAGTTTTAAGCGGAAATTCAACAGCTCCTATGTCTTATGGAATTTTTATAACCCAAGAGACTACTTATTACCAGACTATCTGACAAGTCGTTTAAAATATTTTAAAAGGTATACATAGTTTCTGTGTATTACAATAATAAGAGAGTTGTCAGTTATCAACGTCATATTGTCAATATTGATTTTCACGTGTAATTATTTCAGTTCGGAATAGCGGTCATTATTTAAGCAAATCAATATATATGAAAAAAAACTCTCAAGATAACAGGGGATTTTATATGGAGTAGATCATAAAGTACTAAATATGTCGTATATGGCGATACAAACCTATGAATATTTAATTTAATTTAATTTAATTTAATTTAATTTAATTCTTTATTTATTTAACGAGGAATGTACACAGCCGTGACGCCACTCGGTAGTCTCCTCAACAGAAACATACATGTATTTACATAATATTATATTAGTACAGGTACATAAAAAAAACCAGATAGATAATATAGTGAGAATTGTCTAATGTTGTGTATATATATGTTTAAAGGGTGTATAATACGAAAAATTTCACTCAATTGGAATAGTTTTAAACCCCACGAGCATCCGGTGAGAGTGAATGTCTATTCATCGTGTGATGTAAAACAGGTTCAAAATTATTAATAACATTGATAACAATTGACGTAATATAAAAGAGGTAGTTTATTTTAAAAAAAAACACAATCCAGAGCGGTGCAGTCTACGCTCATAACATACAGCAGGTTTTTATTTATATACACTTTCATTTACCCGCTGATTGATCCATAACGTATATATCCGGCTTGTGATAAACGACGTTGTCGAACGCCTTTAGACCAATCATATGCCTGTATCGGATGTTTCGAGGCAAAACCTTCATACCAACGATGATTGGACGACAGCAACAACTTTTCGCGCGACGTGTTAAACCTCGACCTCGGCATTAGATACGAGGTAAACAAAATGCAAACCAAACAAGGTTATAAAACGCAACTTGATTGGCTCTTGATATCACCCTCTGGTGTCCGTCCCGCGCTAAACATTATCGTATATGCAGCGGCTGAAATGGACAGTCAGTAGTAAATTATATGTAAAAGCCGCTGCATACTGGAGCGTATAGGTGTAGTCGAGCCTATACATGAATGCCGTAAATCAAGAAATTACAAGTGATTATATCATGGAGATATAAAACTCTATGATCATATATAGACCTATATCGTAAAATACCTTAAAAGGGAAACCCCAACGATTCTCGACCGAAACGTATTATTTTCTTTATATATTTTGTCACATTTACAACCGAGAAGACATTAGCTAATTAAAAACCTGGCAGTGACGTCATTGTCCACAGCGAAGATAAGTCACTCTTATAGCCGTCCTGTAATGGATGCAATGTTTGATACTGTGGTTCTCCGAAGTGACGTAGCTGTTCTCAGCGATCTGGACTTGACATACATGTCACACTTGGCAAATTTTGTACGATGCCGCCCTGCCCATTGCCTGATAACCACCATTACAAATTATCTTAACTGTTTGAGTTCCCTTACGTCGGTTAAATTCAAATGAAAAACGCAGACAAAAATGCTACAGCCGACAGAGATGACGAACGAATATGAGTATGGCTACTGAGTCGGAGCGCATCTATTTGTGTAATTGCCTAACGGTGGAATTTAAAGTAGTCCTAAATCGTTTAAGTAAACTTACAGGTCTATTACAGGTCCATAACCCCCTCAAATAAATTCTGTGTATTTTGTTGCCTTAAATGTACTTATTCTATGTATCAAAGGTGTATTTTACTCTCCCTTCTGTAACAATTTCTAAAATTCCTCAGCCAACAAATCGATTTGACATCTATGACAGTGCAGTAACGGAGTCCGGGGATGTTACCTCGTTCGGCGACCGGTTTAGTAGACAAAACTACTGCAGACCCCGGACGCACCAGATATACAACAGCCATCCTGATAGCTTAGGTAAGTCAGATGTCTTGTATCGGTGTTCTTCTGTAGAGATTCACTACATTGGTGTCAGAAGTGGGATATTGCCAGTGGATCCTCCGACGGTAGATCTAGCGGCCGTCGAGCCGCCCCGGCCTGAAACCATTGCGTTTCCGCCGGTGATGGCAGAAAAATTGCCATTAGTTCCCCCGGCGGAGGATCTTGCGGTCGTCGAGCCGCCCAGGTCTGAACCTGTTGCGAGTGAGGTCCCTTACGTTCCGACAGGACCCCACCTGTAAGTTCCAAATGGTCCACCAGGTGGAGTGGTTCCTGGGGGAAAATTGTGTGTGGTATGCGGCATCCATGTCGATGGTCGCATGAGGCGCTATGTGGAGGGCCACCTCCCTTGGCTCCTATCACCTGAAGCCTACTGCTGGCACTGTTGCGTGAGGGATATATCCTTGTGTTTCGTTGAATGGAAACACTTTCATGGCACCCAAGGAGTAACTGTCCGTGACAGTTACTGTATTGCTCCCCTCAACAATGTAGCCAGCTTCACCGCTGGCCCTGTCCGCTGCGGTCATAGACACCCGGGTTAATGTGGAAGGGGTGCTTCAAAATCATCGGGTCCTCAGTTAACTGCTCTACAGCGGAGGTGTTGGTGTGCCATTTGCCCTCCCTTGGTCCGGCATCCCCACTGCATAGTTTGTATTGGGTGCTGGTCCCCATAGTGACCCTTCCCTCAATAATTGGCGGGATGCCATTTCGGGTCTAAGTCGTAATCCCAGGTGCGTTGGCATCCCTCCCACGAGCAGCAAACCACCATAATGGAGGTCAACCTGCAGGTAGCGGCTATGCGGGTTACCAGTAGCCGTTAAAGGGAAAGACCAACAATTTTAGACCTAAACTTATTACTTTCAATGAATATTTTCAAAGACAAACAACTGTAACTCACTTGCATTTGATTAAGCATAACCGTTAATTATTTAATTTAAAATACGGAAGTGACGTCCGCGTTCGCAGCGATAGTAGTTCTAT
>JAVFBX010202592.1:0-12513 GCA_034783855.1 Mopalia kennerleyi | reverse complement strand
TCAATCAATCAATCAATCAATCAATCAATCAATCAATCAATCAATCAATTAATCAATCAATCAATCAATCAATCAACAAACCAATCAATCAATCAATCAATCAACCAATCAACCAACCAACCAATCAATCAATCAGCTGTTGACAGGATTGGCTTTTCAATGAACCAAGCAGTCTGTTAAGTATTATAAGACAAACGCCCGTATACCAGTAACGCGTTGCATTTAGTGGGTGTTTCCTTGTAATATTTATTTGATAAGAGGAGAGGCTAACTTGGACAACTGGGAAATGCGCGATATGCGGGCGGTGATATATAGCAGTAATATTTAAATACGGTCATACATGTAACATCCTTTGTTCGCAGAGGGCTTTGATCCCTTTAACCCATAACTATAACCATGTTGCCTACCATGATTCATGTCGGAACTTCCCAAAGCGGATAACGGCAAAGCGATTTTACGCTCAGAAAGTGTGTGTTAGAAAGCAACCAAAGTGTGTATGTTCGATTTGTCAAAAGGCCATCCACCGCACATGCGTGGTACATTTTACAGAATCCAATCACCGGAAGTGGAGTGAATTACTTGAAATATCACAGATCATATGACGTGTCATACTCCCCCTATCCCAAGACAGAGGAATGTTGAGCAGTGTCCTGGACAAGGCATTGATCACAAGGCCCATCTGGATTGTTGATGGTCTGCTGTAGATATTGACAGGAAAATGACCTGAAATGAACTGAAACAATCTGCGGCTAAACCTTGGTCAAGAAACAGAATGTTGAAAACAGTGATCGAAACACCTGTTTTAGATGTGTCCCAAAGGTAGACAAAGTAACGTTTTTTTATCGAACCATAAAATTCATAAGCATTCAAATCAACAGAGAAAAATATTTAACTTTTTTAGTTGTATTGCTTGTTTAATCAATAAGTCTGCCAGGTCTTTTCCATATTATGTAGCCTATGTATATTTTGAATAAATGAAGAAAGAACATCTTTTTGATCTAGATATAACTCACAATTGATTTTTGTGTGAGTATATCAGGAAGTCTGGTTCTGGCATTTGTGTTTTTTGAAAAATATAAAGAGAAAGATGTGCTTGACTCCACCGGAATTTAATCAGGGACCTTGAAGGGGTGAGCTTTAAGTTTTGAATGCGTGAGAGACTAATGCGACTTCATTATCCCCATTGGAGAATAACTAACCATGACGTAATGGTCTCCATATAAACTCTGAGTTACGTTAACCAGCTTTACAAATACTCATCAACAAAAGGATAATGACAATATATTTGAGAGAAAGAATTAGCTGCCCTTGACCTGTTTGTTTTTAGTTTCATATTTACTGTGTTACCTAATTACGTATATTGCAGCAGCGCCAGAGGTTTTGACCTATATGCTATACGGCATGGGGCCAAAATAGCTTCCTAAACTGGTTTTTGTAGTCTCTTCCTTGTGGCTACCTAAAATATGGCTTAAGATGTGGGTATTGTTTCTTATCAAAATATGAACAAGTTTTAAATGTTACTACTGAGGCTGATTTTAGTATTTTTATTTCAGGGATCATATAATTGTAATGTTTCATTCTAGAAATACCGCTTTAAAAAATATTTAGTTTTTTCATGAAAAATGGCGACAAAACATTAGCCATATTTGAAAATATTGTTAAAATATATTTTTAGGTCCCAGTTTGTTTCTAAATTGAGGTCAAATATTATTTTGTACATTATAATTAATTTACAACTGAAATCAGATCAGTAAACACATTTATACAGCTATTACATTATATATCAGTTATATTACGTATTTATAAGCCAATAAAATGAGGGTATCTTCAACGGAAATATGAACACAAAATGGCGACCTAGGACCATCAAAAGTTTTTTTTAAATAGATAAGATCATTGGGATCCTTAAAGTATATGATTGCTTCATGGAACCAAACTCTCCATTTACATACATAACAATGGCTTTTTTTAAAACCTTAAAACACTAAATGTCAGAAGTTGACCATGTAGTTTCTGTATTTCAATGTTTTATTATAATGTCGCACCCATATGGTGACCCTGAGAAATTCAAATGTTTGCATTGTAGATATCGAGTAGATCTATTATGTGTCGCAAAAATTATAGCAATCAGACCAATATTTAGAAATGCGTCATTTTTAAAATTAAAATCCTGCTAAAACAATTTTGCATGTAATTATAAAAATTCATAACATCATAACAGTAGCTATATAATTAATAACTTGAAAAAATAATCTGTATTAAAAACTGTACTTGTATACTTAAAAACCCAAGTTGTATGAGATAGAGTTATGAATATGAAGAATTTATTTTCTACACACTAAGTCATTATATTAATCATGCACAATTCGTATGTAAACATCCCATTTCAATTTAAGCCAAAATCGCATGTCGAAGTGTTCAAAGTATACGGCGCTACAAAACAATCAAAGGTTAAAATTGTACAAAAATTTAGCATGGCTCCGTCGTGTGGCAGCTTTGTAGACAAAAACTATCAGAAAACTTAGATATGATTTACGTGAACATAACCATTTTCTTTTCTTCCAGTCGACATCATAAAATACCTTTGTCGCTTTTGATTTTATATGTTGACTACTGTACATTTTGTCCCCTTCGAAATGTCAATAAATTGAGTCTGTGTGGCAGTTTTTTAGACACTATATAATACTAATAGCCGCCAAGAAACTCAATTTCTGCTACTGATAAACTAGGCCGGATAACAGTATCGCCCAGTGCATCAGTTGCAACACGTCCAAAAAAGCTCTCGCTTACAAGAATGTAAAATTATTCTTAATTTAATTAACATACCTTATTTAATCTACCTACATGTAATCAATGAAAATCAGCCTGCAATATTCTTGGAAAAATAGGCCTTATTGCTTCCACAATGCAAATGGCTAAAACAATTGATGACAAAAAAACAAGACAATTTAAAAAATACAAACAAATTGTTGTTTCTGACTGGTTTCATAATAAGAAAAAATATATAGGCCTATCTTTATTTCGTTTTTCTACAATATTTAAAACAAGTTCATGTATTGCTGAAAATTTTGAAACGACAACTGGGAACTGTGCAACACATGAACTGTTGCCTATGTAGATCCAGGTACCGTCATTATATAGCACAGGCTTATATACATGTACCGTTTTCCAACAGAGAATAAATACAAACAAAAATCATCATAATTTGCCATTCGGGTACATTGAAATTAGCCTCACTGAAACAGATGAGTGAACAGGGAAAATTTTACAATGTCCGATTGCGACCAGACTGTGTCTAAAAGCCGTTTTTAACAATCGATCGGCGAATTTACTGTCGCTTTAAATTGATACATGTAACATCGTTACTCCCATAGCGGGTAGATGACCAAGCTATTCTGTTATATAGAAGACTACCCTTTCTCTTCTGTGGAAAAAGTTAATATTTTTAGAAATTAACTTTTATTTGTAAAGAATTAAACGACAACCCTGCCTGACGTGTCACGTGACGCAATACCAAAGCCGGGTAATACAATCTTTTTGATTGGCGATAATCTGTCATTTTGTCGATCTGATGGGCCAATCGGATTAATTGATTGTCAGTTTAATTGAAATAATATTTACCTCTTTCATCAATATTTTAAATAATGTTCCACTCCTCAGTGTGGGATCACATACATTATTATTTTTTAAATATTATTCTTAACACGTGAGTCTATCGCCTTCGCGAAAACATAGAAATATTTGACATAAACGAAATGTGAATATACAACAACGAGCATTAACTTCTCCTGTATTGACATTCAATGTCCGCTAGGCGGGAAAACAAGTATAACTAAATCCATTCACGCTCTCAATGACTTGGAAAAAAAGAACCAAAAATATTAAAATATACTATTTGCTTGATTTTTAAAGTTTTTGCAGTCTCAACAAATAATCGAAATATTAGTTTAGCTGAATTGTGAATGAAACTTGACAAGCATTAATAACTCTTTGACAGATTTACTTGGTAGACAAGACGGTGGATGAAAAACTGCCTTCGCGGTTTGAGACACCAAAAGAGTCCCGATCGCCTTCTCTTCCTTCGATCGGCCCCACATTATTTTTATCCGCGAATACAAGGTTTTTCTAGTCCAACAACAGATTGTTTTTTTTTAGCAAATACACTTTTTCCTAGCTATAATAATACTTTCTGCGGAATGAAAGATAGCCGTTTGTATGTACTTAGGTCTTTTTATTTCCAAAAGCAGTTGTTAAATGAAAATATGTAAGAGTGAAATCAAGTAATGTTCTTCTTCGCTTGCAAACCGGTATAGTATCTCGCCAGTTCCCGTGCTCCGCGAAAGAGTTCTTGATTTCATCGGCAATTCAAGTGAACAGTTCTCTTGTTTTCAGGTTAAAGCTTGCTGTTACATATTCCTGTATATTGTAATCCCAGATCTGATGAAACAAGTATTAAAATTATGTTTATTCCGATCTGTCTATATTTTCGCATGGGGCTATAAAGAGAAGGAAGCACAATTGACCCCCATCAAAGTGCCCTAGAATCGATTCCGACGCAGCTGGAAACAAAAGATAAGCATTGTAAGTGGGAAGGCGAGGAAACTCGGAATCATCAATCAGCCAATGTCGGAACATACCTCAGCCATTTCTGTACACGTAACTAAAAAATCTGGAGCGATGAATGGTTCATTTTTTTATGCCAATTACGGGAAGTAACTCGCACGGATTTACTTTCATCATTTGCCTGAGATGTCCACGTGTTTATTGTCTATGTCTAAAGGCTATGCTTGTTTTGATATGATGACGTCATTGGAGCTACATTATTATTAAATTTCTTACAGAGGACAAAATTTGTATTATTTGCACCAATCATACATAACAAAGGAACGGTGTTTTGTTTAAATGTAAATTCGACTTCTTCTCAACATCAGCAAGTGCTGCTCCATCTCATTAACTAAAACAAAGAAAACCCATCTCATTTGATTATACTTTAGGATCCGAAACTGTTAAACAAGTGTCTTGGGTATATTGATATCTAACAATCTAAGTTTTAAGGCACATATATCGTTAATTGTTAACAGAGCTTTCGAATGTTCGGTTTTCTGTCCTTGGCAAAAACAACAAATTGACATGATTGAAAGAGTCCAGTCCAAAGCTGTTGAATTTCTTTGCTACAAATCAGGGATTCAATACGATAAAAGTAAATATGTAGAACAATGTAAATATTTTAACCTTCAGCCATTGTATGAAAGGTGGAAGTATTTGGACGTTATGTTTTCGTATCAATATGTGAATAATCTGTATGATTGTTCTTGGATACTCTCTAACCTTTAACCTTCAATTAATGTACCTCAACAATTGATTAGAAATGTCTTGAATAAACTTTCAAATGTGACCACAATAGAATAAATATTCATCAGTTCAATGGTGTATGAATGTTTACAATGACCTGCAATCCACATTGTCCAACCTTGACGTACATAACATGTCTTTAGAAACGTTTAGATGTCAAGTAAGAAAAGCGATTCATTGTTAATAATATGTTGATAATTATGCATGGTTGTATATATAAAATACAAATGTATGTGTGTTGGGGTGTGTATAACATGTATGTACAATTTATTATATCATTTTATTCATTTGCGTTTTATTTCTATTAACTTGTATGTATTTATATTGTATTTCATATGAATGGCTCCAGTAAATGGGACTTGTTCCCGTTGCAGTCATCCCTGAAATAAATAAAATAAATCCATAACTTTTACCCAAGAAACGGGTTTGATTGGCGTGTTTTGGGGGTATAAATCCGCGGATTGTTGACTTTCCGGAGAAAGTCAACAAGGTAGGTAGCGGGAATTAATGTGATATTGTCATTGCATGAGCTTTATTTGAATTATCGTACGTGTGCGGAATTTGGCGCACTGCTTATACCACAGGAGATTGGAAGTGTTTTACCCCATGACTGTAAGGGGAATTCCTCACTGTGCTGTATACAGGGCTAGAATTCAGCCCAGAAAACAACAAGCAGAGACACCTCTGATTAATCTTGAACTTATTTCAGGACTTTGTTTGGTTTACCGGTGGTTCCATGAGCCACATGCTTCAAAAGATCCTGAAGTCACCACAAAAGCCCGACGTCATTCTTATGGGCATTGGAGTGGTAAGTGTCACATTACTATCTTCATTATTTTTTTTACCGTTAAAAGTTTTTATAATTATTGATTATTATGTTCAATACGCAGCTATTATTCTTATACTGACGAGGAAACGTCTAGCCCTCCTGTGGTAGCAATTCATTTTTACTTCAATGTTTTAAGCTAGTACTAATGAAACTATAATTCCACATGATTATAATGATAGTCAATTAAATAATTGAGGAAGTATATATGAGGAAGTTTATTCCTGTCTATCGTCCATTGATTCTCGTAAGTCATGTGGCTTTTTAAACTATAATGATTGTAAACTGCTACAAGATGATATTGATAGATTTTAGGAATGGAGTGTAACATGGCAACTAGAAGTAAATGTCAGCAAATGCACTGTATTAACTATTCAAATAAGCGAAAGCAAACAAAATGCGAGTACAACATTGGTTGTTGTCAAAGTCAAAGACTTGGGTGTCATACTCTCTAGTAATTATAAAGTTTAAGATCTCATATGCAGAGTATAGTCAAAAAATCGTTTAGAATGCTCTGTTTTATTAAGAGAAACTGTAAGGCTTTTGATCATATTTCAGCCGTTAAATCATTGTAGTATATATCATTAATTTGCAGTAAACTTGAATGTGCATGTTCTATATGGTCACCGCATCAATCAAACGTTTAGAAGGTGTACAGAAGAAAATTGTAAAATTTCTGTGCTTCAAAGTAAGCTTTAATTCTAATCATATTTTAGCTTGTAAGTATTTCCATCCGCCACTTTTAAATCAGCGAAGGACATCAATGTAATGATTGATTGATTGATTGGTGTTTATCGCCACATTCAGCAGTATTTCAGCTACGCTGTTGCGTGAACATTGTAAAATTAGTTGACCTTAGGTTGTGTATGTAAAGGCAAAGTTCAATTGGGATGCAGCCTTGGCAGCAAACATCAAAACGAGAGAGAAAAAAAAATCAACTGAAAACATTTTTTTTTTTTTTTGTATTATAATTTTTATTTTGTGTTTGTTTTTGGATAAAAAATGTCAATATAAAATGTTAAATTTAAATCTAAAAACTGTAATTATCGTGTTTAAAACTATTTCAGATTTAGCTATTTACAATAATACATAAAAATCAATGTCGAGTTTTTCGTTTTGGCGAGCCACCAGAACTATGTGTTCTGTTGAGTTTTAGCCGAGGGTGTTTGCCATTGGGCCGCCCTCGAGAAGGCGGAATGTACCTCTCACCGGTTCCAGTGCACGACACGATGTGTCTGGCAATCGCGGGGATGGTTTTTATGAGGCTTCAGCTTGGTTTCTCTGGTGTCATATACTCATAGTTTTAAGTGAAGTGAAGTGTGACGTTATCCTAAGTCAATCAACCAAATATATATATTTAAAAAAGCCTCGACATGCTCGTCTTAATTTTTGACGAGGTTTGCAAATTAAGTTACACCGATTTGTTTTTGTTTCAACTATTGCCTGAAGCGTTTTTACGTTGGAACATTATTACGTTATTTTCATTATTTGCAATTTTTATCTTAATTGTAATATAGATAAATTTAAGAAATCATTAATCTGTACAGTCCTTTTTATTATGATAACATGTTAACAAATTTTCTAATGTAGGGTAAACTGCTTTTATCATCTGAGGTATGTCATTGTTTTTGTCTGTGCAATATAAGTCAATAGGAACTTTTAGATTATATTGTCACTCTTGCTTGACCTATATTCATTTTCCAAAATCAAGATTATGGCAGCCATTTATGTTGTTGTTTTGTAAACAACTGAGCCTTTAAATAGTTGGCAATCAGATCGATCAATTCTGTCTTTATGCAGCTAAATTTTTGTAGGAGTTTATGTCCCTATGAATGTGTCTGCAATGTAGTTAATTAAGCAATATAGTTAATTTAGCACTCACAAACAAAAACATCAACGGACAAATACAGCGCTCTCTGAGGACAATACAAAGACATCACAAACATATAGACTTCCTGTTCCTCTTTAGCTCAGAAAGCACCAGGGCAACAATTCATTTATCTATATCTATAATTAATATCTGATCAGATTAATTCAATGAAACAAGAAACTTTCCAATGTTTAAAAGCGCTAATAATCAATAACCCAAACTTCCTCGGATCGTATATATTAATCAACAACAAAGAAACAATCTCGATCAAATAATGAAACAATTACTAACGCAGGAAATAATATAGAACAAGCATAAAGCAATAACATTAATTCGATACGTCCTGAGAATTCACACCGTTAAATAAGTATTCATGAAACTTCTGGTAATTAATTCATCTATCCTGCTCTTACTAGCCTTGCTTTGTTCTAGTCCTTTTCTCATCTCCCCTGTCCTTGTTTGTCCCTTTCTAGTTGTTCTACTTTATACATTCTGTACCATTTTTGCAAGTTCTGGTCAGTAACTGACCAGAACTTACTCACCCATGAATTGTAGGTATTACCTAACATCAATCGTATCGTGTGAATTCTCATCGAAGACTTTGCCTGTCTCCACCGGGATTAGAACTCGGGTCTCTGGCTAACATGTATAATTATATACATTTTCTGTAATTTTATAAATCATTGCAATTGCTAATCAAACTTTCCATCCGTTATTAAATACATTTTGTGTCACATGACTTATGCTCTGTTTTTCAGTGGACAGCTAGACTAACCAATGGTACAATAGAAGGGGTTATGCAATTCAAACGTATGTTGTTTCTTAGGTTATTACTGACAAAACTTGTTACAGTCTATCTTTATACAATAACATTGTTGTTTAGATTGCCCTCTCTTAATTATAGCGAATAAACATTCCGTAATATTTCCATAACATTGCTATGGTCTAGCTCAGAACTTCTCCTTATTTTACCAGGACAATAAGCGCAATTTGTATACGACTTTACGGGATTCTCCATATTTTGATTGGCCGATACAAAAAAGAACGATAGTGTCTATACGATATAGACAACCAATCAAAATTCCGAAAATAAGGAGAATCCCCTGAAATCGTAAATACAAATTGCATAGAGAAAATGAGTCTTAATTGTTTGAGTAGAGCGCCATAGTGTTTCAGATTCGACTTTGCTGCAGATTATCTAACATTTTCAAAATCAAATAATTTCTGTCTACTTTTTCAGAGGACTTAACAAACTCATTGTTACCGCTTAGAGAATTGGCAACCAATCATAGTGATGTGTTATGGATACCACAAGGTAACTTATTACAAAGCATGCCAACTAAACTTTATTCTTAATAACACTATTTATCCAATCGCCTGAACATACATCTGGATTACACGGTGCCAAGATCTCTCTACCTGGCGAGTAAGCCTCGTGCTGTTGTAACTATCACCATCTCCGTTCGTTTTGGACTGTAATTCTTTCTTCAGATAATTTGGTACAAACCTGTACGGTAATTATTCTGCCTGTAAAAAAAATCGTAGCAATAGCATACGGGATGGTATAGTCATTGTGGGTCAATAGCACCGCGTACGTCACTTCCGGTTTGTAATATTTTAATTTCTGGCTTACTATTAATTGTTTTCTTAATCTGAGAGTTGTTATTTTACTAAAATGACATAACAAAACTACCAAAACGGCTATTAAACCGCGTGTCTTGTCATTTAAGTACGTCGTACAACCCCAATCAAACAACTATATGTACCTAGGAGGACATACAGCCCCAATTCAGACCAAATCAACATTTCTATATTCTGCAATGAGAATGTCCAAAGTAAAAAGTTTCGGACATAAATTTAATGCGTTGAGCAGACTTGTAAACTGTCGTGTTTTAATCTTTAAAGTTTTCATTTTTGTCTGAAAATAACGTCATATAACCAGGTATAGTCTGCTAAATTAAACTAAAAATCCCAACACACATAAACATTGGACTAAATTAGATCGAAATGTCAGTTTTTCTTATGGGCTCTCCCACCAATTCAATGCTGATATTTAAATACTCAGACTAAATGGCTTAAAAAACAAGAAGAAAAATAAAACACAAAAATATCATTTGGACAATGTGTTCTCGCTACAACGTAGCTGAAATACCGCTGAATGTGGCGTTAAACAATAATCAATCAATCGAATAATCAATCAGTGAATCAATCGAATTTTCCTCTTACAGATTCTATTGCAGAGCATTTGCGAGATGAACCAAGGTGGATGTTATCTACTAAACTGATGGATATATATAATTCAGTTGCGTACAACATTATGTAAGTAAGCTATATAGAATTAATTGCTTCGTGGAATAGATGAGCCAAGCCTAGCACGCAGTACCAACGCATACAAAGTGTGAATCTATACCAGTTTTAGACTTTTAATATCTTATGAGCCCGTCACTTCTGCTGTGAACTGGGACAAAAACAACTGGTGACATTTGTTTAGTTTGACTCATATTTACTGTAACGATATATTTAATTTAATTTAACGAATAAACCTTAAATCAATTTATTTATAATTGAATACGTATAATGCTAGATTATACAAGTTTGAGTTTCATCAAGTTGTTACTTGTCTATATCTGGTTGTCTGCTAAAGAGGAATGCACTTCAAAACTCATTTGATTTCAAAAGCTTTGGTTTTAATGATATCACTCTCTTCGTAAAAGGCTCTGAAACTCATTTTCCTTCATACTGTGATACCAGCTGGGCTGCGAAAGTGTTCCTGTCAAACTGTTTCTACCGATTACTAAAATTTACATCACAGAATGAATCTTATTGAGATATTAACTAATTACAACACTTCTTGACTTCTTCTTTAATGTTTTCCTTTTTTTTTACCCTCAAGGTATGAAAATAATATTGATGTATGGAAGACCTCCAGATTGGCATCTGATCATTTCTTAGGTCACCGACGAGACTGTGTTCACTTCCTCAGCATTGTGGATCAATATGTAAGACTAATTAGTTTTTACAGACACAATTTAGGTTAAATCCAGGGCTGTGGTAACCGGGAAAGGGGGGAAGAATCAGCATCAACAACAGAGAAAATATCATAGCCAAATTATACACACTATTTTTTTGTTAACAAAACTACTATATGTGCTGCATTTTGTAGGATTCCTTGTTTATTGTAGTAAATGGAACTAACTTGTATTTAAAGGTGCAATAATGCTAATAGTTAAATTTTTAAAAACGTGTAATAACTGTTATTTGCAATAAATAAATATATAAATAAAACAAAGCAAGAAAACTCCAACGTACATTTGGCTAATACAGCATCAACATTTAAGTAGCTTTCAGTGGAAAACGGGGAATCCCCACAAAACTGTAATATCATCTTTGTTAACAACCTACAAGCGTGTATATTCTGAATGTGACGCGGTTTTCTTTTATTTTAAAACGAAGGATGGACTTCAATAAAACTTACATGCGTAAAAAGTACCTTATGTTTAGTGTTCGTCCATGCCATTTAATTTTCTAGTCGAACTATATCTAGTGTACGCAGAAGTCTTAAACATTCGGTATTGTTAAAAAAAGAGTCAAACTATCTTACACGCCCTCTATTTACCTTACGTCACAAGATCTTATATGTCAGTCAAAGTCACCCAGCCCTCGTGTTGGACTGTATAGTTTTGCCACTCCAACAAAGCATTCAATTTTAACGTAAGCATATTCTTCGTTAAATATTCTCTCTGTAGTGTTAGTTTTAAGATGGTACATTGCTTTACCTTACCTACAAAGCTCCGGGTCTAATTTATGGAATTCTCGAGCATAAGGGAATTTCCGCATTCTTGTCTAACCAGTATTTAAAATCACACCTAAGGTTATTAATTTTCACTTAGCCGGCGATGATTATATTGGCCTTCGGCCGTCTCACTTATTAAAGGGGTTGTACTGCCCACAGGAAGAAGTTTTTACGATGTTGCCCCGTATAACTTTAACGTTGTCTATACTGCAGTTAAAAAAAACATAGAGTGACGACATCGGGTATTTAGTTCCATACTTGTACTTAACACATGTTTTATCATTTGTAAATATAAACCATAGTGTATCAAGAAATTATTGAACAAAGCTTACCCAAACATGTAGATCATTCGCCAAGTATAAGTAAAATGCTTTGGTTACGACGTTTAAAATATGTTAAACCAAGACAACAATCAATGTATCGACAACTGGTCTTAATGATAATACTTATCGACAGGCGTACACGAGCCGACAGATATTGGTCCGTTTACCTAGAGTTAAAATAATGGTTTCAAATTGACAATCAATATTTCAGTCGTTAAAATGTTATTCCTTTTATTTTATACTTACATCGACTAAATGATTATGTTTTTTTCTAAATTCATGCCACATTCGCTATTTGCTATTTCAGGTTCAAGAATTCTGTATTTGTACTTATTTTTCTTTCTTTTGT
>JAVFBX010202581.1:0-12514 GCA_034783855.1 Mopalia kennerleyi | reverse complement strand
ACAAAGACAGCCAAAGGATAAACAGTTCTAGTTTGTTCCCCAACAAAGACAGCCAAAGGATAAACAGTTCTAGTTTGGTCCCCAACAAAGACAGCCAAAGGATAAACAGTTCTAGTTTGGTCCCCAACAAAGACAGCCAAAGGCCTAAAGATGGGTTTTTAGCATACGTCTAGTTTTCATACATTTTGACCTGTTTGACAATAGTATAGGCGATTATCGGTTTACTGTTAATACTTTCACAGATTCTACTCGAAATGTTCAAGCAATTATAAATACAGACAATTAGCTGCATCTTCAGTCCAAGGCAGCCTGACAAAACATACTCCAATTTTTTATCAGGAAAAACCTCTGCATTATTTTGAATTTATTCATTTGGAAGCTGCAGAGTTGTTAAATTCTGTCTACAACATTTTTACAATCCTGTACCCTCAAAAATTGTAAACCGATGTCTATACTATATCTGGTTCCTGATTCTGCGTTAGTAGAATAGGCCTTTTATGTTCATCCCAACACTTAATATAGGACGGTCTGGTCTAGACGCTTTATAAGTTTCACCTGGAACCTATAAAGCCTATACTTTCATGTTTAAGTTTGTGTGTTTTGTTTGTTTGATTGGGATTTAACGTCGTACTCAATTAAGGGCATTTGACCTGGGATAACAATCTACAGGGATATGAAGCTCGGCCTTATCCAGGCCCAATCATCTTAAAATCAGGAATTCAGTATTGTTCTCATTCGTCCGTTTCCGTAAAGATTCCAGAAAACTGGTGAGCTTGACAATTGTCAATGCGCATGTGCATTACTATGGTGATAGATAGCTCATTAGAGTCTCCCTCCTCCACGATTTGTTTGGTAGTTGTAACGGTCCGCAAAAACATAAAAGGTATTTGACATATTCTGCATGTAATATATAATAACGAGCATGCATTAACTTCCCCCAAATTGATAGTCAATGTCAGTAAAGCGTAAAAACAAATATAATTGAATCCACCAAGCCACCAAACCTAACAAAATATACTATTTGTTGGATTTTCGCAGTTTTTATAATCTAAAAAAGTCATCAAAATATTAATTTATCTGAAATGTGAACTTAACTTGACGAGTATTAACACATCTTTGACGAATTTACATGGTTGATAAGGAGGTGAATGAAATACTACCTTAGCGGTTTGAGACACCAAATGAGTCCTGATCGCCTTATATTCCTTCAATCGGCCGCCGATTACAGGGTTTTTTCTAATCCAACATTAGATCTTTTTTTTTTTACCCAAATGCACTTTCTCACAGTTATAATACTACTTTCTACGGAATTAAAGACAGTCGCCTATATATACTTAAGTCTTTTTATTTCTGATAGCAGTTGTAAAATGTCGATATTAAAGAGTGAAATCAAGCAAATTTCGTTAAACACACGGTCTTTTTCGCTTGCAAACCGGTAAAGAATCTGGCAAAGTCCCGCGCTCCGCGAGAGAATTCGTGATTTCATCGGCAATTCAAGGTTAAAGCTTGACGTTAAATATCCATGTATATTGTAATCCCATATATGACATATGATGACGGCTAGTCCATTTCACACTGCTTCTGGTCTAATTACGGTGCAAAACCGGAAGGAAACCTCGTATAAACCGCCCCACGATTGCCGGAGCCACATCATGTGACTAACTCATATACCCGATGGCCGAAAGACGGACTCGATCCTGCTAGAACGCTTAATCGAAGTAAGATAAGCGCAGACGCTGCCACTAAGCCACGGCCTTCATGTATAAGTCTCAATTAATTTTGGATAGAATCAAATCTCCCAATAACAGGCTGTTCTTAAATACTATAAGAAGGACCAATCAGAATTACTATAAGAAGGACCAATCAGAATTACCATTATGTGTTATTTATTTATGTTTTGCTAAACTGAATCTTTCGTGGAGTATTCCGACGTGATTTCAGTGTCAGAATACAATCGACCAAACCCGAGTGTTAATGGAGTGGAGGTGCAGAAGCAAAACGTGAGGGACCTGGTGATAAAAAACTGAGGCGTACCGGGAAGTCACGAATTTCCAAGACTATATGTGGGGAACAAAATACAAGCTGCGCCTGAACCATGTAGAAGAGGGGCGCGAGTCCACGCGAACAAGACTACGTGGTACACAAACAATCTAGATTTTGGTTTGTCTTTGCGTAGCACGTTGATGATCTCGAGATTAAGATTGTGATTAATTTACACCATGTAATAATGCAATGGCTTGTAGTCATCTGAAGAAGCCAACAAGAAACGCTGACATCCGTCATTATTATTCACTTAAAAACAAAGGTTGCGTTTTAAAAAATAATTGCAGTTTTATTTACAAGTCATGTGATACTTATATACAAATGCGTTTCATATACCGAACAAGTGAGATTACTGCAAAGCCTTCCCTATAAAATCATGTGGCCCCCACTTGCACATTATTGGTCATAGTAATACAATTGTGATAAATAATTTGTTCAAACAAATTGTGTAACTACCACAATGAGGATGTCATTGTGGTTTATTGTGATTTATGAATAAAATGGTCTTATCTGACTAATTGCGCCAGTATTTCTGCTATTTATCATCGGGGTAACAATGATCTACTGAATTGTTTTCATCAGTGCTTCGAATAGTATGGATATCATGAAAAAAAGGAGAGAGAACTGGGAAAATGCCTTCAATAATTTGACAGCCTTCTAAATAGAATGTGAGTTAACTGGAGCCACGGCATAGCGAACATTCACTATCCCACAGAGTGTCACAGCTCCCAAAGCTTAAAGCATTGAATGTTTTTTGTGTCTTTTAGATAGTGAATATAAACAGTATTTTCGGTATTTATGAATAAGACTTACTGTGTTTGAACAGATTTAAATTCAGAAAAGTTTGTAGGTTGAAACCCGTTAGGGAAGTTGCAATTGCAATGAAAACTAGCCCACAAGTCAAAGTGACATAGAAGTCGCACTAGTAAAGCATTAAGTATACTATGTTAAAAATAAACCAAGTTATAGTAAATTTGGATCCCATTTGCCGTTTTTGCTCAAGACCAAATTATTTTTTTTGAAAAATGAAATTTTAGAGCCTTACTTGACCGAATTACAACCAATTCCTTGCTATCTGAAAATGAAGTATGACGGTAGTACATTCAGCCCAGAAATTACAAGGTGGTGTGCTTCCCTTGGTCCATGACACTGGGAAGGAAGATAAGTTTGGAAACACTGGAAATAAAGAGATGGACGAAGCTTATGAGACTTAAAAGTATATTTAAAGCCATATATTTCAGCATTTCACAGTGTAGGGTTCCTCAAAGCATGCCCACAACAAAGGGGGTTAACTCTTTATAAATTCGTGTAGAATATCCAGAGGAAACGTTTACATACAAATACACATTATTATCTATGAGCGGGCCTGTGTTGTTGGGGCGAACGGAAGAAACGAGATCTTCCCATGGTTATGAAAACCTATTTTAGGAGGACCGATTTATAGGTTCCACAAATTATTTGCAGTGTTCGTCTAAATTTGCGTTTTGCTACTTATTTTGACCAAATGTGTCAATCCGATTGAGGTTCTGTCGGAAAAATAATTAGAACACATGCCTGACGAGTTAGGAAGTAATTTATGCGAAACTGCAGGAGATGTGACCAGGAGAAAAGTTAACGGACGGACAAGGCTATACCACAACACACCCAGTCATTACATGACGTGCACATAAACATTCTACACAATAATAACACAATATGGACGAACATACGTCATACGTGTCTGTCTTATACATATATAAACACAACCGCTCCAACAAATCCCCACATTATAAAATAGTGTTCTTCAGCTGGAACTTCTATGTTTGTTATTCAATTGTGTTCATTTAACTCTGAGATATCCAGACGAGTATCCACTCTGCTTATATAAGATATCATCGTATCACATAGATCATTTATCTACAGGCACAAGAGACAAATATACCATGTACTTGTAAAAACCATAATGGAAGCCACACTTATCCATGCTAGCCATTCATCACTATACTTTGAACTGATTCAAATGTTGAGATGTATGATGAGCTCTTCACAGACAGATATGGGTTTAAAGACTCCTGGCCACGCTGTATATGACTGTAGTCTAGCCGATAAACTCCCCTTTATCCAGCCTCTGTCTATGTTTGGGTCCCGGTGCAGTGATTATATCTCCATAAAGTCAGTATATATCTCATCAATAGTCATCATATACAGATTCAGCACTATTATTCACATATTTACAAGCAGAAAGCTGACCCCTGCCTTAACGTCTATACACAAATCTGTATGGCTTCTTTATCTGCTAGCTTGTAGCAGTTGTTCAGTTTCTACAGTATCTGAGCTCACGAAATCATTGTCCCACTCCAAATCATTATCTAAATCGTACGAAGAATGTGGACTTTGTCCTTTACTTAAGCTTGATAGGTTTTCATCTGGGGTTGATCTAGACTTGCCCGCCTGGGCCATGCCTGAATAAAATAAAAACACATTATAATTAGCTGAAACCCTTTTGTACTTTGTTGATAGAAACTTGAAAGCTTGACAAAGTTGAAAAAATTAATTCAGAAACTAGCAGTATGTATATTAAGATTATTCCATGTAAAATGCCAACACAAAGAAGACCACATAATACACTTTGTTGAAATCTGATTCATGAATTGCAGTTTGGTGTAAAATGAAAGAACACCAACTGTGTAAGTGAACTGTAAACGGCAAACAGAACATACCTGCTTCATGTTCCCACTCGAGGTCAATTGATGAAGCCTCTGTCTGTGAACGGTCCTTTGTTTGTGTAGTACTACTGCTGCTGCTCTGACCATCACCGGATCCTGTCAAACATATAAATAATAGATGTCACTCATGATAGTCTAAATCATCACCGATCCTGTCAAACATATAAATAATATATGTCACTCAGGATAGAGTCTAAACCATCACCAGATCCTGTCAAACATATACATAATAGATGTCACTCAGGATAGTCTAAACCATCACCGGATCCTGTCAAACATATACATAATAGATGTCACTCAGGATAGAGTCTAAACCATCACCGGATTCTGTCAAACATATAAATAATAGATGTCACTCAGGATAGAGTCTAAACCATCACCAGATCCTGTCAAACATATAAATAATAGATGTCACTCAGGATAGAGTCTAAACCATCACCAGATCGTGACAAACATATAAATAATAGATGTCACTCATGATAGAGTCTGAACCATCACCGGATCCTGTCAAACATATAGTTTGTTTGTTTGATTGAAGTTAAACGTCATACTCAAGGGTATTTCACTTATATGACGACATGCCAGCTCAATGGGTGAAAGAAACCACCCTCGATATCACTGGCAACAAACAAAGA
Organism: Mopalia kennerleyi; assembly: GCA_034783855.1. NCBI lineage: Eukaryota > Metazoa > Mollusca > Polyplacophora > Chitonida > Mopaliidae > Mopalia > Mopalia kennerleyi. The sequence goes on along the minus strand of JAVFBX010202581.1, from coordinate 7,131 downwards.
CAGTACGGGACAAATACAGGACTATAACAGGACGCAATACAGACACGACTAACAGATCGGCTTCCTGTTCCCCTTTGGCTCTGAGAGCACCAGGGCAACATGAAGCTCCCTCCAACCGCTCGCGACAACCATATAGAAAATACGTTGAATTGTGATATAATCAAACAGTTTAGTATATAGTACTATCTAAAGTTATAAACGATAGTTTATTTCTAATATATAGTACATGATTTTCAGATTTACAACTCCTAGATTAGAAATTCACCTCTTCGCTGTTTTGACCCTGATGATATTGACCTCGCTTTTACACTGGCTAAAAACATCTCAAAGTCTTCTTCACCATCAGCACTGTGAAGACAAAATATCAGGAATTACATGGAGGGTTAAAGAAAAACTGGAAGAAAAATCACTGAAGATTATAAGACTGTCAAGTAAAAATAAGTTATAAATCTTTTGATAATATCTGCTTATGGACATTTTGACATGTAACATTGACAAATCTGTGTAAAAAAAACTCATGTTATTTCCTATAAATAATCCCTGCTGTATAGAATCAAAAGCAAAAAGTAATGAAGGGAAATAAATAAGCCAAATTACAATAATACAGACATCAAAACGACATATAATTACGGCTTAAGGAAGTCATGTTTAATACCATACGGGATGTCCAACATTAATACATGTACTTTGTAGCAAGGTATAAAAACTTGTGGTAGATTGGATATCAGCTTCTAATGGTGTCACAACCAGACGGGTCTTCAAAGATAAAAACATTAATTAATGATCATATGAAAAAACTTGCCTTTCTATTTTAGATTGTGTCATCGAATGAGATGAGGAAGTTAGTTTACTTCTAGCTGCGAGTTCTTTGGCCCGCTGGAGACGAGATAATCTGGAGGCTTCTCTTTTAGCTTCGTAATAAGCTTCTTCCTCCAGTCGTAACTCTTCTTCCTGCTTGGCAAGCTGAACAAAGCATTGTGGCAAACTTAATACAGATCATCCCTCTAGGTTGAGAACAGCACTATTATTTTACACTTCCTCATATTTTTATGGTATACCATAGAACTTTGATCATATTTTTAAAAATCAATCACATTGGCACAGAGATGTAGATCAATTAAAATTGATAAATCATCATGGACTTTGACTATATAATATATGGTCATAATAATGCCACTAGAAATCTGTGACTATATATAACCATGACTGTCAATTTCTTGTTGTTTTTTTTGTTATATTGATTATTTTCGCACATATAATTGAGACACTTTTTGCCACAAATGGTGAGTGCTGTAGAATCGGAGTTGACATATAGGGGTATCATTCCACAGAGTAACAATATGACATGCACAGGAAATGAAAAATGAATAAACATAAGCAAGTTTACGTTGAACAAAACAAATAAAATAAATAATAAAGCCTAAACATTGATTATTTGGTGCCACTGTGCAACACATGAACATATATATGAAGTTTATGCCACATATGTATTCTACATACATTATTTTTTTAAAATCTCAAACACATTTCTAGTCTTTTCTAAATTTATGTCTTTCTCAAAAGAAAAGTTCAATTTTGAATTATGATATTTAAATACAATTCCACTGTTTTCTCTAAAAAATCTGACAAGCAGTGTAAAAACGATTAGTTTCTCTCTCTTCTTCAGTTTTAATGAAGCATTAATGTGTACTGTTAAAATGTAAAACTAGAATCATTAAGTTTTGATTTGAACTAAACAACCAGTACAATACCTGTGTTTCAATCTCTGCATCTAAACGCTTTTGTTCATGCAGGATAGCTTCATATTTTTTGCCAGCAAGAAGTTCTTTCTCACGATCGGTCAAAGGTCTGAACAACAATAGAAAATGGCAAACTCAAAATAATGAAAAATAAAACAATAAGTTGGACTGAAAAGACAGAAACAGTAACAATATGGCTATAGAAGCAGTGATAGTGGAAGCGTCAAGATATTTCCTACAATAGTCATATTTTCTAATAAATATATTAGATAAAAGAGAGAAAATTTACTAGCCTCTACTGGGATTTGAACCTGGGACCTTTGGGTTACAGGCCCCGACACTCTACAGACTGAGGTAGACCTTCGGGTTACAGGCCCCGACACTCTACGGACTGAGCTACAGACCCTCGGGTTACAGGCCTCGACACTCTACGGACTGAGCTACAGACCTTTGGGTTACAGGCCCCGACACTCTACAGACTGAGGTAGACCTTCGGGTTACAGGCCCGACACTCTACGGACTGAGCTACAGACCTTCGGGTTACAGGCCCCGACACTCTACGGACTGAGCTACAGACCTTCAGGTTACAGGCCCCGACACTCTACGGACTGAGCTACAGACCCACGGGTTACAGGCCTCGACACTCTACGGACTGAGCTACAGACCTTTGGGTTACAGGCCCCGACTCTCTACGAACTGAGCTACAGACCTTTGGGTTACAGGCCCCGACTCTCTACGGACTGAGCTACAGACCTTCGGGTTACAGGCCTCGACACTCTACAAACTGAGCTACAGAGGCTGATGGCAGAATGAGTCCCTAATTATAACCCATTGAAGACAGCAATTTTCTATGTACTGATAAAAAATACTATAAGGCTCTCAACTGTGATTCATTGATATTAATCAGCATAACCATATTAATATGGGTGAAAACTGAATAATGGTATATATGAGATCGACAGTTTGGGAACTTTATTGAAGCCTATTTGAGTATATTTTACAAGGATGACATGTGTCAGATCGGGCATTCATGCATTTAGAAAGATATCTTTAAAAAAAAATTTTTTTTTTTTAATTTTGTCTTATATAACCATGGTAGAAATTCTGACAGTTCCAGACAAATAAGGCACAAGGAAAGACAACAAGGCTCTACTGGTTTGAAATTCGAACCACCTACCATTCTTAAATAAGAAGCCACAGTGAAGGGCCCTGTGAGCTCAGGTGAGCCTCTGAAAACAATATAATTACACCTTTAATCTAATCAGACTTTGGGATATTGACTGCTCATTTTCTGGTTGATCATTGGAGCTAATATAATTACTGCAATAACATCACGAGAAACAATATAGCTGTAGTATTACTATAGTAAATACTTTAACTACCTGTATTGCTAAAGAATTGAAAAATTATAACACTATTGGGGTATATCATAAATGCTTTTACATTACGTTTGTTTCTTTGCTACTGTTTTATGTCATAAAATCACACACAGATACAGGAAAGCACACTTTTTCTCAGTGGTAACAAACATTGCCTAGCAACAAGTCATTAAAGATTCCAATGAATTGACATTTTGCTACACATTATCTTGTTTGTTTGATTGGGGTTCAACGCCATACTTAAACAGATTATCAACAAATATGACAAAATGTCAATAGTATTTTAGGATTGACTCCTTTTATGTATATCATAGTATGAATGTACAAAAAAAACAGATAACAAATGAGATCTGCTCATATAAACAGCAGTCAATGCTGAGAATTAAAAATAAATGATAGAGGAATATTTATGCATACATATACATATATAGACATACAAGAGAGAGTATGTAGTTTCTTAATATCGTAAATTGAAAAACAGGCTTGTCAATACAAATGTAGTGCTCACATCAGCTCAGACATCAAACGTTCTACACCCTTGGGACATGCTTTTTGTTGAGATCAACTGATACAATGATCAGTGTTGTGTAGGGAATCACATCCACAGTTTCCATTAGTTTTGGGAACATAATGCACTCCTAAACTCAACTTGTGTATTCTAATAGTATTATGACTACCACTGAGGTAGTTTAACATAGTCAAGTATAGTAACGATAATGAATGAATTTTGTCTCAACATTTCGGTTTACCGATCAAACCATGATCATCCAAACGCAATAGGCCCCAGAAATTTGGTAACCACACCATTTTTAAAAGAAAAGCCAAGTGTGAGTGAAGGAAGATCCAAATCCAACATATCTTTAATATGTGCAGTACATATTTTTGTCTAAAGAACATTGCGACTGTTTCTTTTACATAACATTTTTACATATGTCTAATGGTTTCGTTAATAGGTTATAAACAGAAATAGAAAAAGTTTGCAACATGACTGTGCTAACTCGATAGTTCAATGCATCGTTGCAACCGTTAAGACACTATATAAATCCTGCATGTCTGAGAATGGAATATCATGATTTGCCAACCAGAGAAACTTGATGTTCCAAGCGAATGAAGGTTCATTTGTTAACAGCTGACAAATGAGGTTTCATTCTCAAACAATCAGTACCTGTTTTGTTATACCCCATGTACTAGTTTTAGTGTTACGGCAGCTTTTAACAGAAGTGATCCGATAGAGTTACCCTCTTGCCCTCAGACCTCTGTGAAACAGGGTTGCCCTTTGCTCTACCAGAGAAAGTGAATGCTTTAATTGAATATGACAGGGTCATCAGCTGCTCGGGCTAAGATTAAAGAGAACACGGTCCTGAGAACTCTATGTCCCATGGTCAAGCATACAACATTTCAATTACTGCAGGGAAGCTGGAGAAATCCTGCAGTGTCCTGTTTTGTTTTATGTCATGTGAAGAGACAGACCACATGAGGTATAACAAATTCTGTAATTTTCTGTAAATCAACTACTGCTTAAGTATTTCGGTTAAATGAAACAAGCTAGCAGGTCAAGCATGTAACACAATCATAGTTTAACAATATTTTCCTGTTTAGTTTTATTACCAGTTTCTTGACTATTACAGTCCAGACCATGGTACTTATCATCATATAGTTTGAGCAATGTGGCAACAACCAATCCTGACTGTCCAAGTTGAATGAAATTAAATTTTAAGTTTGATGACAACTGGATTTTACGATATATACAAACTTTAAAAGGAAACACCTGTTAAGTTTTTGATCTGTTGTGGTCCTTTGCGGTAATGAATAACAGCTAACTGTGTTAAATTATAACAAACAATTATGTTTCAATTATTAGATATCACGCCAATTAGGATGTTCCCGTCAGGAGTTGTGACGTAGTTGTATCAGGTTTTACAATGACTTCTTCCCCATACGTCATCAAGCTTCTGAACAATACAGTGTGTCAGATTTTTCACCACTTCAAATAAATTTTTATCATATAAATAAATATCGAAAAACAAAAACACCATTGCAATTGCTGGATTGGTTTGTTTGATTGATTGGGGTTTAACATCGATCTCCAGTTCACACTGTGCCTCGCCTAATTACAGTGGAAATCGTAAAAAAAAATTTTAAAAACCTGCGATTTCTATTGTTCTGAAGACATGCTTTATCAGATGAAAACAAGTTGTTATTAATGCTTATGGACACCAAAAATCACACAATTATGCAATAAACTGTCCTGCAGGTACCAAATTTTGTAAACTGCAATCTCATTTCATCATCTTAACATGAGAGTGAATATTTTTAAAGTAATGGCGGTCACAACATTAAGATTTAAAAATAACACAACGACTGCTATATATTGTTTTGTGGAATTTGGTGAATCGTAGTCCCATAACATGAGGAAGTTACATTCCAAGCTTAAAGTTTGTTTGTTTGTTTGATTGGGGTTTAACGTCGTACTCAAGGGTATTTCACTTATATGACGACGGATTTTCCACTTCACAGTGTTCCTTTCCCTGGTATAGTGGAAAACCACGAGAAAACCTCGTAAAAACCACCCCCGCAATTGCCGGAGTCACATCATGTGACTCACTCATTATGACTCATATACCTGAGGGTCGACAGACGGACTCGATCCTGTGAACAGTAAATCGAAGTAGACGTAAGAAAGCGCGCTCGTTAACCACTACGCCACGGTCGCAGGACTCCCTAGCTTAAAGTTCCTTGGTGAGGTTGTTTTCAACTCATTGTGTTCACAACACATACAGATGTTAAAACTGTAAAATTATGCAATGATGGCCACATTATTTTGACAAGTGCTAAGTCCAAGTTGTTTTTTTTTAAATTGATGGAATGCTACCCCATCTATCAGCTTAACATGAGAAGTTTACATTACATTCAAAGTTTGAAGATAATCCGCGATTTTGCTTTCACTCAAGTTATCATGTTTACAAAATTTGTGACAGACAGTGAGAGTAACAGTACAAGCTGCATGTCTAAGCTCCCCGAACCCCATCTACTGTAGTACAGAGGGACAAAAAAAATTAAATCTACTTACTTTAGCATATCATCATCAGGATCCTATTAAAATGAAAAACATAAAAGAGAGTTATAGTTAAATAATAACATACAAGTTAATAAATATTCATTTCCCTTTGATTAATTGATTTGAAACAAAGAAAGGGGTTTGAAAGTTTGAAATGCCATGAAAGTTTCACAACAGCATAAATAACTCCTTTCCTGAATTTATATATTGATATTTATATTTTCAGACAACAACTGGGCCTTAATCAAAAACAAAGAATAGAAAAACTGACTTACATCTTCCATCAAATTTTCAAACTGAAAGAGAAAAATTGCAAATCGTTAGTTAGACAAGGACTACTTGTTGGTGTTAAAAGACCAGCTAAATCGATTTCAATTGTACAATGGAGCTGTATCTTCATCAGTTTATAGCCATTCACATTGTGCAGGTAATAACCACACTCCACACAATCATAATGTAAATTAAAAAGCCACGCAATCATAATATGAACTAAGTAGACATAGAATCATAATGTGAACCTAATAGCCACTCTTAATAGCTACACAAATATAATGTGAACTTAATTGAACCACAATGATAATGTGAATTTAATAGCCACACAATCATATTGCAAACTTAATAGACACACAATCATAATGTGAACTAAAAAGCCACACAATCATGTGAATACAATAACCACATAATCATATTGTAAACTTTTAAGCCACACAATCATAATGTGAATTGAATTAATAATAATAGCCACATAATCATAATATGAACTTACTAGCCACATACTCATAATGCAAATTAATAGCCATATAATTATAATGGAATTCAGTAGCCACATAATCATAATGTGAACTTAATAGCCACACAATCATAATGTGGATTCAATTGATTTGTTTTTGTTTGTTTGATTGGTGTTTAACGTCGTACTCAAGGGTATTTCACTTATATGACGACGGAGACAAAA
>JAVFBX010202570.1:0-12514 GCA_034783855.1 Mopalia kennerleyi | reverse complement strand
GAGCAGATAAGTAGACACGATATGGATCATGTCTTGTATGAAATTTCATTCTGGTACAATACGGCGATCCTCATATTTCAGTCCAAATAGTTCATAGAACCATGTGGACCAACAAAATACATGACTGGTCCTAAATTAAATGTGCGCGGTGTAGGTAGTCAAACTATATCTTTGTGAAACAAATAATTCGAAATTCTAATAACAAACACTTAAATTTGCGCTTATAATTTAATTTTCCCATGATCATATATTCAAGTCGCAAAACTTTAATTGCCTATTTCTGGCAATTCAGTTTAAAGCAGACTCTATTTTTTCCGAGGCGTATTCCTTGAAAACTATTCGCGTTAGAAACTTCACATTTGTACCATTGTAAAGAGCACAATGCGATCTAGTAAACGGTGCCTCATATCGTTATTGCCTTCCAAGAAATAAACCATAAAATTTGCAGTCCATTTTTTCTGTTGACATTTACTCATTTTTCAATATTTTTAGAAATAATATTTGATTTTTAACCACATTCACATATACGTAATTTTTAGTATTCAAGCTTTCCAAAAATATATACATATGTATGGTACAGATTTTTATTATTTTGCATAAGAGACTAAGTACAACAGGTGTGCTGAAAATCGACCAAGAGGTCCAGCAAGAGCTTAACCTTCCCTCTACCTGGGTTAACTCACAGTATCCATATACTAATAAATATATTTCATCCAGCTTTCGAGAGATCAATCGCTGTTATTTTATGCGGGAATTGCCGGGCATGAAAACGTTTGTCCCACTAAACACACTACTTCCCGCCTCCTTCTCTCGGGTCAGATACGTCTTCAATGTGCATTTTATGATTTTACAGGGTTTCGTTACTTTTATTTTCTCGATTCATGCCATTCAGCGCTATTTTGAGTTCCATTTTATTCGAAACGATTAAATATCGAAATCCTCTTCGAATTTCTCTCCAATATCGTTAACTGTTTTAGAAAAAAACAGTCTCTGTCTGACAAATAGGGGGTACATTTCGCCAATGTTTCTGTTTACGCGATATGGGGGTCCAATATTAATGGGCCATCACTGTATATAATCCAATTGGCCGCAAAATCCGTAAAATAGACAAAATATTATTCGCCTGTGCGGCACACAACACAGCACTGAACAGAGAATAAAGATGTGTGAAATCAGTTTGATATTCGACATTCAAACCATATTCACAGAACATATTGGCCAGCCATTCACAAGATATTTAAAATTCAACAATACATTCATTAAACATTCATCAGACATTCACAAGATTTTCAAATACATTTGCTACATATTCACAAGTGTTTTAAATAGATTCATTACACATTCAATATCAAGTGTTGCCTTGTAAAACCTCTTGGATTAAAAGCAATTCTCACGCAAGACAGGGGATTTGTCTACAATGGCTTTATGACCAGAGCGACCGTACTACAAACAATAGCCATTCAACATATTAACCATGCCTTATATTTGATCCCTTGTACAACACTGCTTAAATAATTAACAAGCTTGTTTTGTAAAACCCAAATGAAAAGCCTCAAGATTATGCAAATATATTTGGCCCACGTTTGGTCTACTTTGCTAACAAACATAATTTCAGACTATTTCACATACCTTCTCCTTTTTCCGATTTCATGGCTGTAACTTATTTATTGTGTGTTCCAGGTGAAAATTAGAATCTTGACACGCAGTTCAAGGTTAAAAAATTTTGCCGTAAGAGGATTAAAAACAGTCAGAGCCCAACACGTCTTGCTTATCGCTCTGATCACCATATATTGATAACAGTAGCGAACGGAGTCTATCGATGAACAAACTGGTGGTCCAGACCTCCCGCTTGTGTTGTCGTCTGTAGGAATAGACCGTATTTACATTGTTAAGCTGTTATAGCATGTTTCTATGGTGATTGACAGATGACTGTCATTATCACATATGGCTGCAGTAATTATCACCTCACTGATTGAAAAGACACTTCTAGTATACCACCTTCTGTTTTATAACCTCTGTTTTATAACCTATTTTCTGATCACTCATCGGCTTAAAGGCATTGTCGTCATGAAGTAAACTTTAGCAAAAGGCTATAGACTTTAATAAGGAATATTCCACATTCTGCCTTGATCAATGAATACTATTTGTGTCTTTTAGAAAGCGAAAATACCTCATTTTTACTCGCCAATTTCTCCGTCAAAAATAACCCAAATTTAATAAATGTTGGGTTTAATAGATAGAGTATGACTCCAATATGTGATTTATGTACTTTAATCGCCTTAAAAACTGAAAAAAACTTTATGAAAACTAGAATAAACGTCGAGATAGCGAGTGGTAAAGCAATTCAACACAGTGGAGCAAATGTCAGCTTAAAAGCTTACCCTTACTATGACGTCATTGTCAGATAGCCTCGTTTTCGATTCTCAAATATGCATATTCGCCTGAGGCTCGTTAAAGGCCAAACACACGCTGTGTACGAAAAACCTGTTTAAAGTTATTGGGAACGGCTTATTTTCCAATATGACTTCTACCAAAGCATTATAGAAAAACGTTGATATCGGAGTGTATATAATACATGTGGGCGAGGATTTGCTGAAGGCCGTGCGTGGTATCTTCACAACAGGCTCTCTATTAAGGAGATTGGCTGCTACTTATAGGCTAAAATAAATTAGATTGCAATTTAAGTTAAAAAGAAGGGTCATAGATTGAATGTCTGGAAACTAAAATTGATGGAAAGATTGTTTGCAGTTTAAAGCCGTCTTTATGAGAATTTCACTTATGAAATGTCTATGCACTACAGCAGTAAATACATGTAGCTGCACTAAAATAACAATGAATCGCAATTTATGGAAAGTTTATGTCTCTGAAGTACCCAGTTAAGACTCTGAACACACAGTTGATGTGCAATTTACGTACACACTAACATTGCATAAATTTTAAAGGGTCTCCAGTATCTACAACAGTTAATGCAATAGGTGCATTCATGGAAGATGGAATCCACTCTGGTTCCACACTCCCGATTCGAACCAAAAAAGCATGATTGTGGCACTAACGCTTAACTTTTAGAATAATGTTGAATTTGATGCTATAAGTAAAGTTTAATTTTAAACTGTACAGGAGGAAATTCTGCTCCAACGAGAGTGTACCTCTTTGCTTGTCTGTTTTTGTTTTCCTGTTGCTGAGCAAGAATGACTAGTCACGTGAAAACAAAACTTAGCTAATTGACATTTACTCTTACTGATACGAAAGTTGAGGCTGGCTAACTGTGCGCTCATTGAAGTCACAATCTGTGACTATTATGCATATTGCATCAAACACAGGAGACCTCGCTTGGTTTAGTTGACTCTGCGGCAGACCAGTTTTTCGCTAACAATAGGAGATCCTGGTGTGCTCACTGTATTGTCTAGGTACGGATCTTGCGAGTCCATCAAATGCTGTGACAACAGATATATAGGTCAACAGTGGTTCTGCAGTATCTCCACATAACTCTGAATTTATCTTCAAAGGCTTATCGCGCATGTTATTTCAGACTTCTAATTAAACGCCTCGCACATTTTATTAAAAGGGTTATATTCACGGGTTAGGCTCTGCGATTTTTATAGGATAATTCTGTTATACATAGAATGTATGAGTAGGCGTCCAACCCTTCACGTGACTATGTGATGTTTCTAACTATTTGATAGTCCAGTGCGTTTTCAGAAAGCACACATACAAAATGTAATGTCTTCGATCGTGGTTCTCCTAAATGGGACAGTTAAACAGGTTTTTACAAGTATAGTAAAACAAAATTCACTATTTGCAAAAAGTAATTACAGACATCAAACGCACTGTCTTTGCTGATAAGTTTATTAACCCAGGCTGTAGTTTGTGAAACAGCTTTGTGGATTTTATGATGTTGTAAAAATCCCTTTCAAGTGTATTTCGCTGTAGCTTGTAACAGAGGGTAACTTACTTTAATGGTGACGCTTTAAAGTTTATGACATTATAGTTGTAAAAAAAGCTTTTAAAACCCAAGTTACGTAACATTTATTTTTATACTTGATGTATATTAGAACATAAATTTGTCCCTGGTCTCTTTAAGGCTCAATATATCTGTCCACTATTGGTTAAACGCTATTACTGCATTTAATTTAGTGGCTTTTCTGCATGACATGTTTGTCTATTGATATACCTCGTGGTGGTTCTACAGTAAGCCTCTGTAGCTCAGTCGGTTAGAGCACTGGTCCTGCTATAGACAGATACCCGAACTCGAATCTCGGTGGAAGCAACCAAACTACTCCTTCTCCAAAATCAAATATAAACGGATCCTTCGAATCATGAACGTATATAGTTTAATAGTTGGAGAAAAATTATTGATGACTTATATATTTGAAGGCTATAAGTCGGAGATAAACAACTAACAAAATTGAACTTTATCTTACAGTCAATAAAAATTGTCTTCTTATTTTAGTACTATTCGAGTCAATGTCTCAATGAAAGCGAAACAGATTTAATCTACATGTATTTTCTAGAATGACCAACTGATTAAACATGGTGCTTAGTATAAAAAACGAACTGTTAACATCTGTATTGGATTCGGAACAACATGTTCTCCTAAATTAATGTTCCGTATTCTAAAGTCATATGGAATGCAGCGGCACAAATTGCACGATTCTGGCGCATGTACACCCTGTCACGGCCAAACGCAGCGGCAGTACCTCGTGGATCTTATGATGTGATTTACAGTCCAAATATCGCTGCCTATGTGGCAGTATAGTTTAAACGCGTCGTTTCCAGTATTAAGTTTCTTTGCAATTCGGTCTTGCCTTTATATACAGTTCGCCAGTTAAACATCCGTATACGTGTGTATGAGGTTACCGTCTGGGTTGAATATTAGTGAATTAACCCCTGTATAAACAGAGGTGTTGCGGTGGCTCGGTCAAGCAGCTATACATTGTAATATTGAACTTAAGGAACCCGAGAAGGTTCTTCTAACGGTCTCGCCTGTTCAAAATCGATACCGAGGTAGCGGCAGCTTTTATATGATAGTGAAGGGAAGCTGTTCAAATGACTGTGGCGACCCAGGGATGATGGCTTCAACGAGGTTTCCATAGATCACAGACAAAACATTTTTGTGAAAAAAGCTTTACTATAATGTTAAAGTACATTCAAACAAGGGAATCTCTTTGGCATATACATGTTAATACACCAAGTAAGCCTGACTTTAATTAAATTAAATTTTGAGAGATCCAGTATGGAATAAATTTCGCTTAAAGTTAATTGTCAGAAGCCAATGTCTCTCCATCATATGAAGGCGGTAATCAGATTCGGGCCAGCTGTTGATTATCATCCCTGTATTAAATAATTTATTTAGCTGACAAACGGTGTCAAGAATCCGCTTTGATGCAGATGATGACCGAGATCATCCGGGTCCTTCAGAAGGGATCAGAAGGAAACAACTAGGCCAGCGCGTAACAAGTGCATTATGCGTGGAACAAGTACCCTACTAAACGAATTCATTGAATCCATCGAATTCATCCATCGATTGGCGATAGGCTACCGAAAATGATTGACAAGGATGACTGCAACATTTTTCACTCAGCTCAACTTAAATATGGCGAACAACTGTGAGGAAACGTCTAGGGAAAAACCACCTCCCCGATTACCCAAGCCACCTCGTGTTAACTCCCTAACATACCTGAGGTCGGCAAGTGGACCCGATCCTGTTAGGATACATCTAAGAGAGATCAGTAGTTCAATAAGCTAACATGTGAATCTCGTCTGCTGGCTCTATTATGAGATAATCAACTCAATCAGTCTTCCTTTTGTTAAGACTTCGACTCTCATACACTAACGCTTTACAGTTGTCTTCAAACAAATTATAATCTTCTGAGTTTGTTAGCATGCATAATTTATGCATTTTGCTTTGTGTTTCTTCTTGCAAGTTCCCCCTTAAGACAAAGCCAGTCTTGCCTGACCATTGAAATAAACCAAATTGAAATCGAGATGGAAGTAATAGTAAAACGTATATGTCCCATTATACTACAACGCCACTTTTATACTCATTGAATATCACGATTGCATAACATAAGTATGTGTTCCAATTGCTCCATTACGGACGTTTTTGTTTGCGTGCACCCCGATATAGGTACCGCTTTGGTTTACAGAAACAGAGACATTTTTTTCTTCGGTTCCTGTTTAAAGTACTACCACAATTGCTGGTTTGTTGATGCTCACTAAGGACATATAGATAGCGGAGCACTTTGTCAGCTATCTATAGCCTTATGGTTGGGTGCTTCTTTGTGTCCACCAAGCTCCCTTTAAGCCCACGATGGTGACTGGGATCATTTTTCCAGTGTGTTTCAATTTCCAAATCACTATGATAAAAAACAACCTTAGAACCCATCGTTGTATGTCCCAACCATAAACAGGATTACAAGGATTGTGTCAAAGTTTGTTGAATCTATTTCATTATACCGCGTTGGATTACACAATTTCTCAACTCAATGACGGAAAATTACCTTTAATTTAATTTCAGCCTCTGTGGGATCTGACACAGGTGTTCGGTTGTCAGATATAATTGATAATTGTAATAAAGGCCTACTTGTATATCAGACTTGGCTGCTTAAAGGCTCTTGAACTCTATAATACTTTCACTGCCTTGCTTGGGGGAGATATCTCAAAGTATTCCACATGACCTATAGTGCGCAGTTCCACTATCTTTATTCTTTTCCAAGAAAAAAGGGGGATTTACTAGTTTCTTGGAAAGAGCCGGTTTGCAGCTGGAACAACCACATACACTACTCAAACGGATATCTGTAGGGATTGACGTACGAGAAACATCGACACCTGAAGCAGTGGAGTTTATCCTCTCCGTGTCGCAGGAGTACTTTCTCAAAAGCGATATATATATAATTTTATTATTTTATTTACACGTCATTACGGTTATTTCCCCAGTATCGCAGCATACCCACCAGACTTAATGCTGGTAAAGAAGGGTTGTTATTTAAGATTGTTATAATTTTATGAAATCTGTCTCTTTGGCCTATTCCCAAACGACCTTCACACGCGTCAGATAGTTTCTATTGGAAAATAACATAAAACTCCTAAAAGTCATTCCCTGTTCTTGTATAGTTGAAACTACTGCTCCAGTCTCTGTTTAAACGTGTTAGGATACGCTGACATATATGTGAATTCGGGGAAGATCCATTAATAACTTTAAAAGTTATAACAAATTGAATTAATCTGGGTTAACGATAAAAGAACCGCGAGTGTTCCACCAACTAAAACCGGCGAATTTTTCTCTTCAGGAAGCACTGACACAGGGGTCCTTAAATAAATAGGAGTCTAGAAATTATCCCAAGATTTGTTTTATTGTTTGTGAAATTCTGATAATCTGGTTCAGCTAAATAAGCCAATATAATTTTTGTAGAGAAATATGGCCACAGCGGAAATGTGTTATAGTCAGCTAAGTGTTGCAGATATGGGAATTTCCACGAATAGAAATCCCCAAAGTGTTAACGAGCGATGATCAATTGAGACATTGGCCTTTTGATAACTTTTTCAGACCCGGTGGGTTTCATGAATTACAACTTAAAAAAGACAATCGCGATGGAAGCCAACCGGTTCCGTTATATCCAATAATTATACAATAATTATATAATATTAGCGGAAGACATCTCGTAAAATCATTTCAACATAAACACCAAGTCACATGCACGTCTGACATGGACAAATTAGTCGTAAGATTATCTCTATTATCGTCTGAATAATCCGGCCACTACATCTTTAGTTTATTGGTGTCCGTGTATTGTAAAGTCGACAGGGATTTGAACAAACTGTGCTGCTTCCTGAACGATCAATACTGACTGCACCGCCATATAAGTGAAATAACCTTAAGTACACCTATCATTCACAACTAAACGGCGTTTCGCTGTATTATTATGTTAATGTAAGTCTACAACACACGTTTAAAGATTTCTGTGTTTTATACGTACGTCGCACCTTTGAGTATTTCACATAAATGACGGTGTAAGTTGTATAGTTGGACGACACTCATTGGATTCTCTGCCATAACTGAGAGGAAAGATTTCAATCGAAGGTTTTGTTTTATATTGACAATAAGTACTATATTACTATTTTTGGAATGTATGAACTGCCATAAGGTATTAAATCAATTAGTATAAATCGCTCGACCGGAAATGGTTGAACGAAAAGAAAAATTGGCTCGCTTGTAACAACAGGGCAACCGTTTTTTGTTGATGTTGCCGTTGTGGTGGTGGCAATATTTCCCTCATAGAGGTGAGTTAATGAAATGCGAAATGGCATAGAACGAAAATCAATAGTAGTCCATTTCCGGCGCATTATTTGCCCTTCAACTTAAATATTTATTGGATCAGGAGAGAAGACTTATAATGTTCTCAAGATATCTGGTGTATGTTTTCAGGTGTCAAAATATCTTATTTTTTAAATTCTCACGATATCATATAGGTTTAGTTATCAATGTGTCCTATGTTTTCAATGCTAATGACATCTTCTATTTTCACTTAAGGTCTTGCTGGACCCCTTGGTCGATTTTCAGAACACCTGCTGTATTTAGTCTATTATACAGAACAGTATAAATCTGAACCATATATATGTATATATTTTTGGAAAGCTTGAGTAATCAGGATTGCATATTTATGACCGTTGTGAAAATCCAATTAGTATTTCTAAAAATATTGCAAAATTAGTAAATGTCTACAGAAAAAAATAGACTGAATTTTTCAAGGTTTATTCCTCGAAGTACAATAACGATAAGACTCAATATATTAGTTGACCTAGTAGAATAGTCCTTGAACTAGTAAACGGTGCCTCATTTTTTAAAAAATTTGATTAGATCGATCACATGTTGATGTTTTTGTTTATCCCATCTTGAAAAGTCTTATAAAAATGTAAAATACGACTTTCAGAAAACATTTTAAAAAATCAAGGGCGAACTTATAAACAAAATGAGACACCATTAACTAGATCGCATCGTGCTCTTTACAATGGTACAAATTTGAAGTCTCTACCATGAATAGTTTTCTAGAAATCCGCCATGGGAAATGAAGTGTCTGCTTAAAACTAAAGTGCCAGAAATCGGCAATTAAACTTTTGCGACTTCCATACTTGATCATGGGGAAGCTAAATTATAAGCTCAAATTTAACTGTTTGTATATAGAACCTCGATTTATTTTTTTCACCGACATATAGTTTGAATACCTAACTTTTAATCCAAGCGATAAAAAAATATATAACATACAGTTATAATGACATGAACAGACAAGCAAATTGAGTTGTTTCTTATTTTAGAACTATATACAACCTTGCTGTTGGTCATTTTCTCTGGTAGATGGTAACATCTTTGTAGTGTCCATCCTCTCCACTGTTCCACACTACAACCGTTGATGCTGATATCCGTGTACATGTAAATGAGAACAGGTTACATTAAGAGTTAGCTGTAAACAGATTAAATGTTGATCTTATCGTCGACATTCAGGTTAACCAGTCTGTTTTATGTTCAGGTGAATATTTGACAGATGGTTTAAAATGCAGAGGATAATAATAATTATATCCAGCGACAGATCACTGAAGCACTACGTGGAACTTCACGATTCGTTTAGAATGGTCTTAGGCTTATTTTACTCACCAAACAGACTGAAGCAGTAACATTTGTAGCTCGCTTGTGTTCGGGTATACCGGCAATGGTACACCTATGTATGATCAAACTATGAAGATACGTAAGCCGTAGACTGGTTTTAGTTCACATTTAACTTGCCTAAATGGCGCAGTTTAAAGGTTTCTGTAGAGAAAATACAGGTCAGACATGTTGGAAAAGGAAGACAACTATTGGCAAAGTGCAACTAATACAGGAACAGTTGGACTGCGAATGTGGCATTATTGGACCTTAAAAGTAGACTTTACCATATCATTACAACCATTGATGAAGAAAATGTTTACTTACCTTCAAAAACACCAGCTTGCCTGATTAATAATATACTAATGGAAAAAAGTAACTGTGCATCACAGAAAATGGGACAAAACAAAAGATGTTTGAAAAGTTATAAACCTAACCGTCAATAAACATTTAGCCAAGCATTTGTCATGAAATGTTATGTCACGTATCGCGCGTGGCACGTGCACTTCGTGTATAATGACATGACTCACATTCTGCATGATGTTTGACACATGAAGTTCACACACCTGATTTCGAAAATTGAAGAACTGTTGATTATTCTTTAGCCGCTAAATCTTGTTGAAAACACGTTAACTTCAACATAAACTGAGCGTACAACATGCCACGGCTTACAGAAAATCAGAGGCTTCAATCCCTTATACCACATTCTCAACCTTTCATTGTAATACAATTTTTTTGCTGTTATTAAATAAAGTACATGCTGGTGTTCCTGTGCAATTTTTTTAAAGCGAAAATACATATTAGGGTGATACGACAAATAGCCAATCTTTTTGCGAAGCTGAGTGAACGGGCACCGCGTTTTCACACTTAGCTGGGCGCATGGGCACCGCGTCTATCCACCCAGCTGGGCGCATGGGCACCGCATCTACCCACCTAGTTGGGTGCACGGGCACCGCGTCTATACCCACCTAGCTGGGTGCACGGGCTCCGCGTCTAACCACCCAGCTAGGCGCACGGGCACCGCGTCTATCCACCCAGCTGTGCGCACGGGCACCGCGTCTATCCACCCAGCTGGGCGCACGGGCTCCGCGTCTATCCACCCTGCTGGGCGCACGGGCACCGCGTCTACCCACCCAGCTGGGCGCACGGGCAACGCGTCTACCCACCCAGCTTGGCGCACGGGCACCGCGTCTACCCACCTAGCTGGGCGCACCATTAATATGGTGTAAAAAATATAGTTAAAAATGTGGCTAACAAGATATTGGGCATGGGTTATCATTACATTAGTCTACAAATTAGCGTTACCCGTACAATCAATGAATATGTATGTATGTTACAGCCCGTCCGATACAGAGGGGAGTGTCGCGTTAACCAGGTCCTTACATTTTTTTTTTATCTTGTATGCTATTTTAGCCGTTTTAGAATAAAAAAAGATTTTGATATTCCTGTCAGTAGTATAGAGTGAGCAGCTCGGGTCGTTTTCATGAGCAGCTCATGAGCTGACTCCCCACTACATAAATAGTAGTGTTGACTCCCCACGAGATTTCGCGAGACTTGCCTAGTATTTATGTAGTAAATATTTTTGACTCCCCACGAGATTTCACGAGATTTGGGTTGACTCCCCACGAGATCTCGCGCGAGGTCACGAGAGGTCACGTGATCTCACGAGAGGTCACGTGATGTCACGCGAGATCTCACGCGAGATCACGCGAGGTCACGAGACCACGGCACCGCACGAGATCCCGTGAGAGGTCACGCGAGGTCACGCGAGGTGACGAGATCTCGCGAGGTGGTGAGAGGTGACGAGAGGTGACGAGAGGTGGTTGTTGTTGTTGTTGTGGGCCACGTGGCGGGTGTTGTTGTTGTAAAAAAAAACAAAATGGAGACTTTTGAGGTGTAGGGTGTCTGGTGTTGGATTGACAATGCAAAATTAAGGAAAGATCGCTTTCGGAAGTATGTGGGTGGCCCTGATAAGGGCCGTTGGAAAGGTGCAGCTACACAGCGGTGTTAAAAAAACACACGAAAGGCCTGTGTGACATCGGTTCTGCAGACTGGACAGCGCTGGTTGGTTAGGTTGACTGTACACGTCCCGCAGCAGACGACATGGTGACAGGGCTGGAATACAATGTCGGCTAGGGCTGCAAGACACACACGGCATTCGGGAGCTGGTCCGATCGGTCGCTGCCCTACGTCACTGTCTGCCAGTTGGATGGTGGGTGGTAAGCCGGCATCTAGGTGTTGGAATCTCCGTACTGGTCGGAAGCCGGATTGGTCCCAACCCAGCTGTGATTGATACCATCGGGGCTGTACTGGTGGTCGTGGGGGTAAGAAGGGTCGTGGTGAAGGTCCTGAGGGAATGGTTAAGCTGGGTATAGGTGGCGCATCAGGGTGGGCTGGCGTCGGGGTGTGTAACGTGGGTCGCGTACAGTCCACAGACCAGGAATAATCAACGACTTGAGGTTGGTAGGTAGCTGGGAGCGGTAGGCCCCGTGTATGGGTCCTGACGTGAGCCATTCGGGCTTGTCTCCATCTCGTCATCTCGTTCCAACCGTCGTCACCGTGGAAATTGTAGAGGGCTTCGAGGCGGGTTCGGCATCTTGGGTTTGTACATCTGGGGCCAGCACAGGGATGTGGCGGCTCGGTGTCATTCCACATCGTATCGGTCGTAGGCTGGTAGAAGTTAGGGGAGTCGTGGCTGGTGAGAATGCTCGAGTTGAGCTTAGGCCTCTCTCTATATGCAGGCAGCGCCGACGTCAGAGAAAGCTTTTTGGCGGGAACTGCACAGGGCTCACCAGCCTAGCTGAAATGTGCTTCCTGGTGATGGATATCGGTTGAATGGACGGCTTTCCTTTACATCAAGGGTTGAAGTGGGGTTGG
>JAVFBX010202559.1:0-12518 GCA_034783855.1 Mopalia kennerleyi | reverse complement strand
AGGGGTATTTTCCACTCGTAGTAGCACTCGAACGGAATTTACAGGTTGTGAAATCGTGTTTACGACTTGTAGCAGTGGCCTCGAATGCGTTTCGTTGTAAGTACGAGTAATAAATACAGCACGACTGGTAACAACGAGGAGTCCTGAACGCAGCATAAGCCATGTAGTTTTTCAGTGGATATACAAGTGTGTAAATATGAACGTATAGTCCGGATACGAGAGGTTGAAGAGCCTGATTAAAATAGAATAGGGGCTACATCTTAAAAAGTGGGTTTCGCGATTCACTAAGGTCATGGCCCCCTGTGCAGCTGGAGGGATGCGGTTCACGTACATTAGCTGGGCATTTATCTTTGTACCATACACTGGTACATTAGAATTATATACAGCCTACCTAACAACCAAGGCTTTTACACCTTATTTGGCCTGCTCTACTCTATTTTGTTTTAACATAACTAAATCTCGACCTTTTATATGTCCGGAGGGCATTTCTCTTATTTGTATAGCTAAAACCAAATATGATAATTTCTGGAGCAATCGGATGGTTGATGGTGAAAGGGGCACCATTGGCTTTTTGAGCACTTTCTGTCGTACTTTTTCATCTACCGGCAGTCAGCCAACGTGTTTTGTTTATCGTCACGTGGTTTTTGTCATAGAACAAATTTTAACAAAGCCACTGGTGCACCTTTATGAGTCGATGGCGTCTAGATATATAACCATAGCTTTGTTCTGACAACAAATCACGCAGAGTGACGCTTTTCACTAAAACCCGTTAATGAATACTGATAGTAGACAATATATTACTGTCCGTATCATTAACACTCCAAGAAAATCATTCGTAAACTGTCGACAAGGCCCGAGGTATTTCCTGACCAGTCGTTTGTTATAACAAATCAGCATAGTTTCGTTCTTTGCAGATCTGCCTAACTATTAAGTTATTCTTTACATCTCATATCCTTTTTTATTTGAATAGACGGTTGATAGTTATTGTTATTGTAAATCTTACGATAAATTGGAAATGATTTGTCACCTACTATTAACCCAACAGTCTATAACTTTTTACAGTTCTTAGCAACCGTTATGTTAATTCGAATATCAGTTGAGATGTTTTTCAGTTATACGACATACTCGAATATATATACACATGCAGACAGCAAAAAGAAGTAGAGAAATGCTGCATCTGTTATGAGGATGTTGAACAAGTATTTCACATCAGGACAATATTAATATGAATAGTTAATATGAAATAATTATAATTCAGTTGTTATGGACGCTTTTATTTTATTTTTAGCAAAAGCCAGTCTTATAATTTCTCGACCAATAAGATGGTTGATGCCACCAGGATGACTATAGGATTCGTCTATGTGTCGTCATAGGGAACACTCAGCCATTTGTGTTGCAGACCGATTCAACTAAAGTCAGCTATAAACGCAAGACTCGGGCGTGGCATAGTGGTTAGCGTGTCTGCTTACTTATCTTACTTTGATGAAACGTCCACGGGTTCTAACCCGAAGGCAGCAATTGAGAAGAATCATGAATAACAAGAAGTCAAACATTAATATACCATGCATGGCGGCGATGTTCCACACAGACATGTATTTGTAGTTTAGCATTTTTGTTTTAACATGGCAACCTTTTAAGATGAAATAACATTAATTTACTTGTAATGAACACCTTAAAATACAATGGCGGTAACACTTCTGGCAGGCATATTGGCAGCTAAACCAAATATGAGAATTTGGGGGAATAATGGGATTGTTGATGGTGTCTTGACAACCTAAGATTTCTTCAAAAACAAGCCACGCATTACGATTCGTCTCACTTCACAAACTGTTAATGAATACTGATAGAAGACAATGTATTACTGTCTGTATCATTATAGCTCAATGACAATCTTGTTTCGCAAGACAGTCACAAAGCCCCTAGGCTCTTGCTCACTATTGTGGGATGTACCAAAACCCAGCTGGAATTCCATTCATACTGAGCTGCTGGACTAATTATCGCTATATCCGATGTCCCCTTTTTACTGGAATAAACTGTTCATACTTTTGCTATCATTAAAAACGACGAGTTAAAAAATGTTTTGTCACATTCTATTACTTAACACAGTCGACAAGTCTTTAGATTTTTTTTTACCATCAGGCCAGATAGCCATATTAGGTCAGATTGACCTCGAGCGCGGTTCAAATATTGTTTTGCTCTTTCATGCTCTTGTCATTGAATATTAAAGTTTAACAATGTTTTGTGTTTGTATTTCAATGGGCAGTATATGAATGAATTGATATATCGGAACAATAAGATGTATGCATGGAATTTTTTTGCTATATTTCTGTGCCTGATAATCTATATATTTTACTATTTTGTTTCTTTAAAATTTATTGCTCTTTCCAGTGAGCGCAACTAATGGTCATAACGCCATAGTATTAAGCTTTACTTGGAAATGTGTAGCTTGGAAATGTGTAATTGAATCCACGTTTCCCATCGAATAATCAGTACAAAAAGAAGAGAAAACTAGAGTATAAAGGCTTTTAAATGGGACTTTTGCCTATGTGTCAAACCACTGGCACATGTACGATTTTGTGGTTGTTTAGATAACTGATCTATAACATTGCTATTTGGTAAGAATAAAGGTTTCTTTTTAAATCAACCGATTATAACCGACCAGGTGCACAAATGCCGTAATCCTGGGTGAGGCCCTTTGATTTAATACACTGATTGTTTCGATTAACAGTTGAATTTGTTTGATC
The DNA here is from genome assembly GCA_034783855.1 of Mopalia kennerleyi. Taxonomy (NCBI): domain Eukaryota; kingdom Metazoa; phylum Mollusca; class Polyplacophora; order Chitonida; family Mopaliidae; genus Mopalia; species Mopalia kennerleyi. The sequence continues at coordinate 9,774 of JAVFBX010202559.1, read as the reverse complement.
TAAATTCTCTCCTGATGGGGCTCCTATACTAACACCCATAACGCCCGATCGAGGTCAAATATACCCTATTCACAGAACCGAATCAGTGTGTGTGTGTGTTATTAACGATTTTAAATAGCGGGTATTTTCACTAGAGTTTCTGGCATGTTGGTAGCGGGGATTAGGCCTAGCGGTTTTAGGCTGACTAGGCCTACATACACAGGGCTCGAATCAGAAGAACTCTCACAAACAGAAATGTGTATTATTTTTTTGCATCTCAAACGCTAAATCAGCCTTAATTTAGACATTTGACCGTTTAAATACGATACTCTGGTTTAGACTTATAGGTATACAATTCAGCTACAAAAATCCAACAATTAATAGGCTTTCAGTAATATTTTGTTTTGCCAACAACTCCAAAAAGCCCAGAAATAAAATTCCCATTCAACTACTTTGCCTCTCTGTCTCTGTATCTGTATCTCTGTCAGGTTTTGTTATAGCGATAACGTCAAATAGATTGAGAAAATCACTGCTGATCGAGCTCAGGTATTTGAGGAGATGGTTCTTAAGGGGTTTCCCATCGGGTTTTCATTGAATTTAAATACGACAGAGTGCTAGGTGGACAACCGGTGGTTGTATGTTAAATACCCTTCAGAACGACGTCAAACTCTAATCAAACAAACAAAAATCAACAAACATGTGTACCTTACCATATAGGAACACAGCTATTATAGAGTAAAACGATGCTGTTGTAACATTAAATGTCAGAAATACTATCTGAGGAAGGAGTAAATGATAACCGTTATGTTAGATATGTGGCATGTTGTGATTGTGCCTGCTCGTTAACTGTTGGCCAACAGTTCTGTAGACCGACCCACCTTAAGTCACCTGTTAATCCAAGGCGGTGGCTCAGAGACAAACCCAACATTATTTTGTAACCATCAAGTACGATCTAGCTTTTTAACGCAGACTGGGAACTTTGGGATAAACCCGCACAATTACGGTCTCACAAGGAAGTGGCGAAGGGGCGCTCCTTTGTAATACAAGTATAACAATTTGAAAACGTGTTATGTAGGTCATCATAAAATTGAGCATTTTTATTCATTTAAAAATGACTAAATTTGTTAGTATTTTTATCATTTGTTTGATTTGAGTGACTGGTATATTTAAAAAAGGGAATTGGATTGATCTACAGCTGAATGATATCAAAGCATAGTCCCTATATATTTATACAGCTGTAATTTGTCTTTCTACGACCGCACAATTAACGCCGTTTTAGCATTCAAAACGGCACAAGGTTTATGACAAAGCGGGCTGTACGTAAGGCATGGCGGTAAGCCCGATTCCAATGACCCAACATAAATGCCTTTAGTTCGACGGAAGCCTCTTCTGTCTTATCATCAGGAATGTCTCCCGGAGATGATATAACGTAATGGTCCTGACTATCTTCCGTACTTCATACAGATACAAGCTTACGTCAATAGATCTAAATGGACAGTGAGCTGATATTAATAAAATATTACATGCTGATGTCACAATGAGGACACTGAATTATATATCCTATTTAGCCACAAGGTATAATGACATTACAATAATACAAGGTAATCAATCAGACTAATATATGTATATTTTTTTACATTCCCATCCTCATCAGCCAACAATATAACTTTTTAGTTTTCATTGAAATAGTTGAAAACTGTACGGCACTGTGGCAATCGTACATCTGTATTTCTGGTCTTTCTGTGGCTTTACGTTTAATCTGATGTAACAAGTATTCAAATTGTCTATTTTCTGTCTGTATTCCCTTAGAATAAATAGCGGACATATATGTTTGGATAAGTTTAACAAAGGCAATACAAGCTAGATTGGTTTCCCCTCCTTCGACTTCAGGGGATTCCCCTTATTTGCGGCATTTTGAATGGTGGGAAAAATAATACTGAATGATCGACTAATCAAAACGCAAGAAATAAGGAGAATCCCCCAAAGTCGTTACTACAAATTGTACTGTGAGAATGCACCTTTAACTGATATTTGAGCTGATTGTTCATTTGGAATGTACAGTCGTTGACATTTGAAGAATGTGAAGGGAGAAAAATGAACATGTACATTTATAACATAGGCTATATTCAATGGGACACATAGGATAGAAAACGATATGGATTTGAACATTTCAAACTAGAGCAATATATAATCAGTCAACGACAATAAACGGTATAGCTAGTAGCATAATATATAGGTTGAAAAAGAAGACAAAAAAATCGTCTGTCGCTGACGGGAATAAACCCCCAATTTGGCACAAATTGCATCAGCTGAAATAATATACACATGTAATAATAGGCATATACGGTTTAGGTATTTAAACCGATATTGCATCATTTTGAGAATCCATATGAAATTATTTCCGTTCTTTTTTCTTCTACATTTACATCAGTTCATGAAGATAATCCGAAGGAACGGATTATTTCTGACACTGTCTTGTGTGGTTGAAATATGATAACAGCATTGTTTACTTCTCTATGCTGATGTCGGAACGGCACTCCACAATGCCTCATACCTTAACGTTTAATGCACTGTTTCGATTTTTATATACTGTAAAGTAACTCTATCAACGTAATGTTCTACGCACCAAGACATAGCCATGTGGGGATGCTTTTAACAATAGGAATTTCATGACATCCATACTTCCTACATACCACACGTTTCGATGGAATCTTATTGTGTATGTATGAGTGAATTGTAAACATAGTTGAGGATATGTATTTTATCTTTATCTTATGCCGCTACGAAATAGTCGGGGGTATATACAACGTTGCCTATGTCCATCCGCCAGTCTGGTGTCCGAAGCTGTCCTTGAGAAGCCTGTGTATTTCAACCAAGTATTTAAGTTGTGCTTTTTGAATTTCACCTTTCTAACCTGCATAAATAATTGAACATTCAAATCTGGGTAAAAGATTATTGAATCTCCTTGTCCCGCATACTTTGGATTCCGAAGCCTATCTCAATTGTAAATATCAAATGTTATGTTTCAAAAGCATATCTTGGTATGCAATATATAGCGCCATCGTAGATGTATTAAAGTAGAGCCTTTGATTATTCTTTTTGGTTTCTGCATGCGCGTTGTGGTATGTGATTTGCGAACTGCCATAGTATATGTAGAAACTGTTAGTATTAATGATAATATGTTAACAGTTTACAGCAAATATTAAATTAATCAATGAATGCCTCGTTTGCTTGGACATAAAGACTCCTAAATGGGGATGGACAGAACGCCCTAATCAAAATACTTAAGATGCAGCGAAGGGCCATCATCATGAACAAAAAATAATCAGAAGGAAACATCAGCTTTCACGACTTGCATCCCCCCCCTACACACACACACCACACACACAAACTTATTTCTGATATGTTTCAATTCACCAAATGCACAGCCTTGTTATAGGCCATACTAAAAAAATGTTCTGCTAGAATATACCTCATTGACATCTTCTTAGTCTAACGGGTTATTGTTGGGGAGCCGGTTCTTTGAATCGCTTCTAATAAAATCAACATGTGCTTAGATTGCCAATAAACTGCGATTTTATTAAGTCATTACTGGATTCAGATTGCTGTGCATGCGATTCTGTTCATTACATTCCTTTATCAATATAATCGCCTTGGGTGAGAAATTAAATCGCTTCTTATATGTTTCACACAAATTGCGACTGAACAAAATGCTAACCGTGGGAATGGTCCGGGGTTTCGTGAATTTATTTGTGAGTTGGAGAAAAGCGAGTGAAAGGTGCTCATAATTTGCCTGGGTATGTTGTTAATATAAAATGTACATAAACAAGATAACTGAAAACCTAGCTCAGTCAGATGAGTTGTCTGCGTAAGGCGGACAGAATCACTCAACTCTCTGTATCACCCACGCATAGACACCTGCTTATGTTTTCTCACATCCTTGCTCTCATTTTTGTCTATATCTACATAAAGGTTCCCATTTAAGACAGGTGTCAATGTGTTTTTCTTAGGGTGGGTTATTTGATGCGCTGTCAGCGATGTATTGAAGCAAGAGACATCGATTTAAGTTTAAACATTAGTTAGAAGATTACCATCTGGATGTTACTACAAACTAGTGTAAAGGAAGGAGAAATGGGAAGATTGAATCTAAAAAATTGGCAACGCTTTAAAACATTCTTTCTCAAACTTGATATAACTATTTAGCAGTCCACGACTTGTTCAGTGTTCAATAAAGTATCTTTTGAAATTCCATAAGTATTAAAGCAATTTGTTTTCTGTTGTGGATTTTGAGGCCGGTTACCCTTTTCTCAAGTTCTAAAATGCATTTATCCAACTTTTTTCAATAATTGGTAATACTTTTAATGTGTCTCAATCTTTTCATGTGTTTAGATTCAATGCTGATAACGCTATTGTTATCAACCTTTTACTTCAGTTTTCGAAGATAAATGATTTGCATTTCCAGCATTGCTTTCTGCATGCAGACACTCATTTGTTATCTATGAACCTCTTCACATACTTTATTCGAAGATGTTAATTGAAGGACGTTGTCACTGCATGTGGTTGTATTCCACTCCTTGTTCCGTCCCTATTGCACTGCCATTTTTACTTAATCTGTTTGTTTCTTTCGTACTTGTCATTTTGTTAAAGATCTGAAAGCTGAAGATTAAAATAACCAACCCGTAAACACTCTCTTTGTTTTTTCACAAGACACTTTAATCCGATGTGTATATTCCTGATATACGTCCTGATTGGCACACTGTTCAATCTAAAAGTAACCGTATTGGGGGTTTGGAGTGTAAATCCTCCCTTCGCCCCCTATAGAATGTCTACAAAGGTGAACTGCGTTCAAACGCGATGTCGTTTAGACCACAGTTACCAGACAACAATCGCACATATTCTAGTTCAACTCAAAGGTCCTCCTAAATGGTTTTAGTTGCTTGAAAGACTAAGTCTCTTCAACCAGCTGAGATTTCTCATTTTTATGAAAGACTAATAAAATATTGAATATAGTTAAATATGTTAATTTAAGTCTTTGATATTTATATCAACTGAAAATGTTTAATACCACAGCAAGAACAATGTTGTTGGTCTTTTTCCTTTTTGATATGCAAATTTATGGGTGCTGCAGATTGGAATGTAGACTCACAACATTATTGTATTTGTTTAAAATAAATGTTCAATAATGAAGGTATTAAAAGCCAAGATTTTAATTGATCTACATCCCTGTGCCAGTGTGATTGCTTTTAGAAATATATATATTGACTAAAATAAAAACATTAGTGTAATAATAAATTCCACTGCATCATACTAAATGAACAGGACGGCAACATTGCGAGGTTTAATAATAGTTCATACTTTAAATCAGTGTTCTCACGTAACTTCATCTCCGCTTCTGAATTGGAAAGGCTTGTGTTCCGGGTCGGCCCGTTAAACGTTGGCCGGTAGCTCAGTGGTTAGCACGTTAGATGGTCCTTCTTCAGTGTACCGGAGTGGCGGAAAGACAGAGGGAGTCACACAAGGTAGCTCTGGCTATCGCGTGGCTGCTGTTTACGTGATTTTGTCTCGGTTTTCCATCGTATTATGAAGGACAGTAAAATATGGACCGTCATTCTGTTGCAAAAAAATATGAAATACCATTCACAATATGTCCAGAAGTGTATTAAGCAGAAGTATGAAACCAGCCATTACCCAGTCATAACGGCATTGTGGCTTTCAGTGGACTTTCAAAGTGCTATATGCGCAAGAAATGGGGAATTCGTTCGTTTCGCCCAGTTTGAATGTCAGAATCCACTGACGCTTTATGGGTAAAAATAACCTTTAAAAAGGGGTAGAAATAGCTTTAGCAGGATTTACCCATGATTCCACATCCAATTCATGTCCTTCGAGGTTTGTCTGTCTCGCTAGGGGGCGCTTTTTCGTCAATCACCGCTGGTCTGGTCACAATGCCGTTGAGTGGGTAATGGCTGGTTTCATACTTCTGCTTGATACACTTCTGATAACGCTTAACAACAAATAAACAAAGAAACCGTTATCAACAGAGTTTTAATCCATTTATCCAGGACACAAAAAAGACTCGTTTCTTAACAATGCAGTTTTTTTACGTAATACTTACTCTCTTCTATACAATGAATTAATCAAGTATCGAAAAAGAAAAAACAATAGAGGTATATTGGGTCTAATTTCAGTACTTTTAAAGTATCGAAGAAGAAACTACAATAGAGGTAGCTGGGCTTATTGGAGTAATTATGAAGTGTCCAAGAAGAAACAACAATAGAGGTATATGGGCTTTTTAGAGTAATTATGAAATATCGATGAAGAGTAAAAAACAGAGGCTTCTGGGCTAATTAGAGCACTTATGAAGTGTTGAAGAAGAGTAAAAAATAACAGCATCTTGACAATATATTTTTAAACAAGAGTTTTAGTAAACCCAACATACTCCCTCGTGGGGTGACAATGGCAACCCAAGGCCTTTCAGACAATGGCACGCAATATGCCATGTTCTAAGGAAGAATGCAAAAAAGAGGGAAATTGATTTGGGTACCAGTCAAGTGTTAATGGATTAGGTAACGATTTGGAGCGATTCAGACTGGTTTTAAAAATGATGAATCCATAATAGCAAAAGGCAGAACTACAGTTGATGGTTAATGTGCCTACCAAGTTTCATACAGATTGGCTTTATGGTTTTCGAGTTCTGCTTCGGAAACGGATTGGAGCCATGCAGACGAACGGACAGACATAGGGACAGATTTTTAATATGTTGAATCCGGAATAGCAAAAGGCACAACTACAGTTAATGGTTGCTGTGCCTACCAAGTTTCATAAAGATTGGCTTTTCATTTTTCGAGTTTTGCTTCGGAAACGGATTGGAGCCTTCCGGACGAACAGACAGACGGCTGATTTTTAAAATGATGAATCCGTAATAGCAAAAGGCTCGACTACAGTTAATGGTCAATGTGCCAAACAAGTTTTATAAAGATTGGCTTTACGGATTTCAAGTCCTGCTCAGGAAACGAACTGGAGCCGTCTGGCCAGGTCAGACGGACAGACAGACGGCTGATTTGTAAAATTATGAATCCGTAATAGCAAAAGGCACAACTACAGTTAATGTGAATACCGAGTTTCATAAAGATTGGCTTTATGGTTTTCGAGTTCTGCTCCGGAAACGCATTGGAGCCATGCGGACGAACGGGCAGGCAGAGGGACAGATTTTTTAAAATATTGAATCCGTTATAGCAAAAGGCACAACTACAGTTAATGGTTACTGTGCCTACCAAGTTTCATAAAGATTGGTTTTTACATTTTTCGAGTTCTACTCCGGAAACGGATTGGAGCCATCCGGACGAACAGACAGACTCATTTTTAAAATGATGAATCTGTAATTTCGAAAGGCAAAACTACATTTAATGGTCAATGTGCTTACCAATTTTCATAAAGATTGGCTCAACAGTTTTCGAGTTCTGCTCCGGAAACGGATTGGAGCCATCCGGACGAACAGACAGACGGCTGATTTTTTAAATGATGAATCCGTAGTGGCAAAAGGCACGACTACAGTTAATGGTTAATGTGAATACCGAGTTTCATAAAGATTGGTTTAATAGTTTTTTAAGTTCTGCTCCGGAAACGGATTGGAGCCTACCGGACGGACGGACGCTGATCATACCATAATACGACCGATTTTCATCGGGCGTATACAAATCAGCTGACACTTTACCCGGATGCCGTCTGAATAGGTTCCCACCTAGATCATAAAGGCTACTTCTCTATCTCCCGTCCTTACTCCATCATCCAATATAATCGGCACATTTTGTACGTGTGAATTCGTCAACGAGTTCCTTGGCGTTAAGCGTACTGATCCGTTGACTGCGTCTCTCTCCAGATAGCAACGAAAGGCATCCGCGCCATTTACTGATACATTTATCCAGCATCGCTGACAATAAAAGCCCCATTGTTAACTGGTATGGAAATTGGCTGTCATCAAAAGTAAACAACCATTGAATACCGCATTGACCGCCAATGAACCAATCAGAATAGTTTATATTGAACGTCTCAGACACCTAACGCAAGAAAAACAGTCTTGCTTCTTTGTTATCCTTGTAGTTGTAGTTAGGATCATGTATTCTCGTGGGATTATAGGATCATCGATTCGGGCCTGATTAACTATTATGGTTTAGCATAGACGACAAAATGCATCAGAAATTGATCCAATCTTTTTCGTCATTAAATAGTGCAAGAAGTGTAGATTCTAGCTCCCACAACTCATTAGCACAATTCATAAGGGGTTTTACCAGCCGCTCCATTTCATCCGAAGGGTTGGTATGTAATATTCGAGGGCAAACAGAGACACGAATATTTGGCACATTAATCTCCTTAAAGCCGTCTCGTTTTGGCCAGATCTTAGTTACCTAATCTATACATATTTACAGTATGACCTTATTGGGGACAAAAAATTGCGGACATTGAAAAGACTGTTTACAGAGGCACGAATATTGGCGTGCTCAAGGTAATCTCGGTATGCAATGACATTTGCAGAGCCGACCGGAAAGGTAATCCGGCTGGAACGATATTTGCTGAACGTAGGCAACATTTGCTTTCTCTGATTGGGGTTTAACGTCGTACGCAAAAGTATTTCACTTATATGACGACGGATTGCCTATTGCAGAATGTGGCTTGCTTAATTTTGATAGAAAACCGGGAGGAATTAAACCCCGTAAATACTACCTCCGCGATATCGTGTGACTAGCATACATGCTAGTCAAAGGACAGACTCGAACCCGTGGACGGTACATCGCCGTAGATTGTTGCCAGTGGGTAAGGGGACTTCTTCGTGGCTTTTTCTTTATTGTGACTCACTAAAAAAGGTATTATATAGTAATTAAAACCCCTTTATTAATACAGAGTATTATGCACCTGTTATCGATACTTGTTTTATGTTGTAGTGTGTTATTCAGTTTACCGGCGATATTTGCACACGCAGGCGCTATAGAAGTAGGACATACCTTGTATCTAAGTTTGGATTGGCATGCCACCAGAGATGCTGATAGATTTCATATGTTTCGACAGGACCAGAGTATACGAGTAAATGTAGATTATGTACCACAAAACAATCTTATACCCGGATTTCGATCCAAATATGCACATTTGTCCACATCCGTGTTGATAAAATATATTGATATCAATATAGATTTTGATGTGAAGGGTTCTGCAAACGGGCACTGTGATTTATCACTGTAGCTAGTCAGATGGATTTGGAATCAAAGCATTGTTGCCAAGAGTAATTTACTGCCCTTTCTAAGCCATACTGTAAATCTCGTATCGTGTACTGCTATTGTCCAATCATCTGTATCTTTCTATTTTGGCTGTATTGCATCCAACTTCTTGATTGATTTTCACCGTATGTATATCTTATCCAAATTTAGGTTGATCGATAGCAATCACTACACCCACTAGGTCCGATTATATCATGTCACATGATACATTTACAGCTCACTGTAATCCACACAACGATCGGCTAAATAAAAGGCTACGGCTATCAGCATTAAAGTTAATATCGAAGTGCAACAAAGACCTCGGGCATTACAGTAACTGTTGAAGTGGTACAAAGTATTACACATTATTTATCATGCACGCCAAATCAAAGATAGCAGTGAAGGTCAACTGGACTGGAAATAAAACCTAATAAGCTAAAAACAAAATTCAAAAGTTTTGAACTCTCAGCTTTGACCTATTTTAGAACCAAAAAAGTCTAAATTGATGCAGTCGCAAAACCATATGGTGTGCCTTTATCATTAGAATTCA
>JAVFBX010202548.1:0-12518 GCA_034783855.1 Mopalia kennerleyi | reverse complement strand
AACCATACAAATAGATGTCAAACCCTAAATACCATTAAATTATAAACATGTCAAACCCTAAACAAACCATACAAATATATGTCAAACCCTAAATACCATTAAATTATAAACATGTCAAACCCTAAACAATAGTTTCCTAAAGATGTCAAAGCCTAAATACTAAACAATTATAAAGATTGAAGACAAATTAAATATACCCAAAAGTTTGATAGTTAAGCAGATCCGCAATAATTGACCTCAACCGTTTCCTTTTCTGTTAAGCTCCTGTGTTGAGTGATATTGTTTTTATCTTGTTCACACCCTTCATACAGACGGACTGACAGATGGAAAATTTAATGGAATAACCCCATTATAAAAAGGAATGTAGTTTAGTGTCCGATAAATGCGTTTTCAAAATCTTAAAACCCTGTGTTGGTTTAAAATGTGTTCACATCATCTGTAATATTATTATGTATCAATATGTTTCCATGGAAACGAGAAATTTGATTGGAATAGCCCAATTTTGAATAGGAATGTAGTTTAGTGCAAGACCAATGTGTTTCCAAAATTTGATGATCATCTAAACTGAATTTCAGGAGAACAAATTTTTACGATCATCTTGTGCTTTTCAGCTGAGACAGGACGAACATAAAACTCAGTCATTAGTTCTATTCAGTATATGTTGTTGTTGTTTTCGGATTTATACGACAGTTTGCCGATGTGAATGTTTTTTTTATATACAATGTAGGCTAAAATCAGAACTGAAAATTTGGGTTGCAATGTAAAGATATATTAAACCTTGAAGTTCACATAATTCAATTGATTTTCGTTTTACATGGAATATTTACAAACCGTTTTGTCTTTAATTTGTTTTAGTTTTAACCCCTGAATGATTGCCCATACTCCAAATCGATCACCTGAGACTAAAACCAGGGGATCGATTTTTTGATGACCAGGGTTGTCGTTAAGACCCGGCAGCCAGCGATAGGAATCATATCGCCGGGTGTTTCAAAGAGTTTCTAAAAAATTATTTTTTTCTACAAAACTAAAAAATAATTAGAAAAAAGAGAAAGGGGGAGTTCTCTACATAACAGAATAGCTTGAACCTCTTTGCCTGCTAAAACTGTAGCGATGTTACATGTATCGATTTATTGCGATGGTAAATTCACCGATCGATCGATATATCCATAAGGTATTGGTAGGTGTCCAATTTTCGTTACTTCGTGAAAAGCGCCTTTTAGACACAGTCTGATTGTTATCGGACATTGTTAACTTTTTCCTGTGCATTCATTCGTTTCAGTGTGATTAGTTTATACAGTTTGAGTGCTTGAATCCAAATTTATGATGATTTGTTTGTATTTATTGTCTGTTGGAAAACGATCATCACAGGACTCAAGCCTGTCAGTGTACATATAGGTCTATAGGCATTTGTGCTATAATGATGGTACCTAGGCAACAGTTTCTGTGCTGCAAAGTTCCAAACGAAACATTTGTTATTTCAAAATCTCTTGAACTTGATTTAAATTTTGAGGGAAAAAAAAGCCCCAATTAAAAGACAGGCCAATATATTTTAATTAAGAAACAAGTCAGAAAAAAACATTTTGTTTAATTTTCATGCTTTTTTTTTTCAGAACAGTCCTTTGAGCCATTGGTATTGTGAAAGTAACTAGGCCTATATTTCCAAGAATATTGCATAATGATTTTTTAATGAGTAGTTAGATTTTGTAATATCTGGTAATTAAATAAGGAATAATTTTCTTTCTTGTAGGGACAAATCGATAGCTTCAAGTTTAGTAGTGTTATTATTATTTTTTTTCTCTTCTTTTTCCCCAATGTACATTGTAATATGCACAGCAAGCCGTGGAATCAATTTATTACTTGAAGAATGAAAATGGTGATCCATAAAGTTTTATACTATTTATACTGCTATACAAATGTGGCAATTTCGGGTTTGATGCTAAACTCCAGTTAAATAAACAATCTTGTTCCACGCCAGCTCTGAGCAGATAGGTATGAAAGCAGACACCTGAATTTGCTATTTTTAATATACAAGCACTGCATTGTGTTTTGTTTATTTTCTATTTCTTCAATTTATCCCCATGCAGCCGCCTGTCAAAACCCAATCATACTGGTGTTTCTGAAAGTAGAGACAACCCTGGCAAAGGTCAAATAACATGTGGAAAAGTTTAACAAGACTGTTTTAAAAAATAGGGACTGAGAGACAGTATCTCCTAATATCTGACCTATGCTATAGACGTACTATTCATCCTGGTCAGAATACTCATGAGTATGTCTATAGCATAGATGCATCTTTCACTGTGCTCAATTTAGCTCAATAAAGATGTAGAGAAAAACATTTTCAACTTAATATGTCAGATTTTATTATTGTGCTTTGTGAAATACAAATGTTGCCTACCTTGATTTTGAGACATTTTTCATAGAGTCCCCATTCGATATGTAAATCAAATATCCTTGATATTCTGTCCGGACGCTCTGGGTGACTGCTGTGTAATTAACATAAGATGATGTATGATTATACATTCAAGGAATAAAACTCAATTTTTATTTGGTTTTATCTAATTTTTATATAATTTCACCATGGCTAATGTTTCATTATAACAACAAGGGAATTTCATCCATCTACAGTAACCATTTTCATTTAACTTTAATCAATCCAAGACAACTTCAAGTCATCAGTACATTATAAAAGTCAAACTTAATTTAATTAGTACCAGACTGCTTTACAAACCACCTATAATGATGCAAAAGATTTTAAGTTTAAATTTAGTACTTATTCAAATAACCAATAAGGAAAAAAACTAATATTTCAATACATACGTGCTAACAGCATTTTTATGGGCTCTCATATCAGCATCAAAAACCAGACATGTTCTGCAACACAATATAAAAGACTGATTGATTGGTGTTTAGTGCCAGGCTCCAGGGTGTGTCACTTATATGAAGGTGATGTACCCCAATAGCAGCCATGTATACTGTGAATGACATTTATATGTAAATATTACCTTTTCGGGATTATTTTTATAACATAATTTGTATTTTCTTTTTTGCAAATTTTTTCTTAGAGTATTTTCGGACCAGTACTTGCATTTTCTAATTTTAAAAATTACCGTTTGAGTATTTTCTGTTGCCTGTCCTGTTATTTTTGCCATCATGTATTCAGAATGGAGTATTTTAATATATACTTTTTTGAGTAGTACATGTATTTCACATGTGTGGCACATTTGTATATTGAGCATAACTTACTCTAGAACTTCTAGAAGTTGGGACAGAGAAATAGGTTTTACCACAGGGGATCTAATATGTTATTTCTATGGACTGTCCCAAAATTAGAGTGTCCTAAGCTCTAGACGTTACAGATATGTTAAAAAATACTCCAAAATACACAAGATCAACAATAATTAACACTAGCACAACCAAGATGTGAAGCATTTCCATAATGCTGGAAAGTTAATCTTCCTCCAAAGCCAAGGAAAGACAGCATTGCTAATCTCCAGTGCAATGCAACAAAGCCATTGCGCTGGACTTAATCCTGTGAACAGTACATTGAAGTAGGATTAGTAGGCGCACTCGCTACCACAAAGCCACAGCTTGCGGGCCTCTTTGTATAGCGGCCTGTGACTGTCTTGTCTTGTTATGACTAGTGTTAAGAGTGATTTTCTTCACCCATTGAGCCAGTACACGGCCATATGGGGAAATTAACCTTAAATATGGCTTTGACCTGCAGTTAAACAAACAAACTAAAGCAATCAGCAATGTGTAAAGTCCTGCATTTCTAGTACATACATATAACCAAAAATTAATTAAACCCATACCTGTTATCAGCTTTCTTCAGTGATGTTGATTCAATTAGTTTAGTAATCCTTGATTGAATAATCTCCTTCTCAGTGGTAGTTTTCACCGGGTAGTCATCCTCAACATAAACATCAGGTTTGTTCTCAGCAGTGGAGAATGTTATACCTGCTCTACAGAAATTACATCCAATTCTTGTCTAAAACAATTTATATTCCAGATGTGAAAACTAGTAGTTATCTCTTTGTTTGTCTTATTGTTAATTAAGATAATGCCAACAAAATTATTTCCTGTGCAGTAATAAGATATTTTATAAATAATATAAATGTAATATATCTATGTTATTTTGTCAAATTTACACAGATGACTGATTCAAGTGCATTATAAGCAGAACCAATAAATCCATTCAGTGTCAACAACTGTCCACAGTTTTCCAAAGCACTATTAATTTTAATATTAGATTAGTTGATTCACAAGTGAAATTGTAATGCTTAATACATTATTATAAAATTATATTTCTCAGCTTTTGGAGGTAACTATCTCCATCCTTAGAGAAATGGCAAATTCATGTTAATAATGTCACTCCATGTTTCATGCCTAATTCTAATTTTGGATTAATCTGTTATTAGGGGCTAATCTTAGCTTTGAGCAACTGGACCCAGGGCCCAATTGCTCGAAAGAGTAGTAGTCGCTAACACCAGATTTAACTGCTAATACCGGGTTAGAGACGTTCAACATGGCATGATGTCATCTAATAGTGGATTAAATTGAAAAGCGGTTCAAGCAACCGGGCCCAGGAGAATAAGTAAGAGGAGTAATACATGTACGTACTTGGGAGGCCACTGGTTCACTTCAGGATACGGGCAGGTATCATCGAAACCGGAATTTGTCTGATATTGATAGCATTTCCAGAAGGGTCTTAATACCTTTATCACATTGAGAATAGATTCTATCACACTGAAATATCAACAAAATGTTTGGTTTATTTGGGGTTGAAAAAAGTAGGATTAGTAGGCAGATATGCTAACCACTAAACCAGTTTTAAAAGGCAATTCATAATGCTGGTTATATATCTGCACTGGTCTGATAAAAATATGAAGATACTGATGGACCCCTAGGATTTAAAATAGACTACCAACTGTTTAAGTAAATCCAAAATACCCCCAGATGAGGTGCCGTATAGACCCTTAAAGAACATATGGTAACAATAGTTAAAGATATGTCAAACCATGGTAGTCCATTGATTTATGCAAACACAGGGAAGTCGAATTGGATACCGTAGTACCCATGTTTTTTTTATTCACATTAAAATAATTTGGTTTCTATGGTAATCACCTATAGTATCACCGGTGAAAAGGGTGGGAGCCATCTGACTAATGGACAAAAAAACATTGGTGAATCTATAACAACAAAAATCTGTTTACCAGATTTTATAAAGACTGACTAAACAAATTATATATATATATTTTTTTTTAAATAGTGAATCCATCATAACTAAATCTGATGGCAATGTGGGTGCCAAATTTCATAGCCTCATAGTTGTCTGAGTTCTGCTCTGGTAACCAATTGGGACCATTATACAACCTATTTTCATCGGATGTATACAAAATTGTATCACTTTAATTTAGGACCAAAAGTGACCTATCAGATCTTAATTTTGAATGCATGTCTAGAAATGGTTTATTTCCAGTTACCTTTGACAGGGCTCCTCTGATTGACCTATAAGTGGACATGGATCCCCTAAGAGTTCACGAAGGGTCATGGCCACACCTTCTGCTAGCGAAGGAATACAGTAACCACCCTGTTAAACAAGACAAGTGTAAAATCAAAAATTAAATATTTGGAAAGATAGAATTTATTTTTTCATTTTCTATATTTTCTGAAAAGGGTATCTATTTTCTCCATATGAACAGTATTTACTGACATAGTTTTGAAAATTTATCTCCAATCTCAAGGGCATTTCACTCATATAAGAATGAATTGTCCATTTGTTACTCTGTCTTACTTAAAAAGAAATGTATAAAATTATCATGTTTTTTTAAAATTTATACCATATGATTGTGTGGCTTTGAATCATTCAGAGTGACTACTTCAAACTTCTTATCCATTATCACAGACCCACAAACAGATTGGCAAACATTGGGTTGCTGCTTATTTTGACAGCTTATGGTGCGTTCTTCACTGAGATTTGTAGCAATTATTTTAGGGGAATTCCCCTTATTTACGGAGATTTGAGTGGACATACTATTTTACCAACCATAACAGATGCTGAAAATAAGGAGAATGTACCATATTTTCTTGTAAAAATATCTCATTTTTAACAAATTTTGAGATCAACTAACCTCCAAAGCAACACAAACTCGACCTCCAGCCAGAGAAGATACCATATGAAGAAGATGGGGGAAACATGATGGAGTGACTTCCATCTCACCCTAGAATTGAAATTACACAAACTTTGATTAGTACTTTGTCAGATTGGAATTCAACATTATTGATTTAAGCAATGTTAATTTACTTATATAACAATGAACTGTCCGACTTTTGCTTTGTTTCACTTAAATTGGACTGAAATCCAAGAGAAAACATCGTAAAAAATCCCCACATATGAATGTATTTAAAAACCACCGCAGGGATTTCAACCTATGAACCTAACATTGAAGTAAGATCAGCATTTGTTGAGCACTATTTAAGTGATGGCCGCAGGCTATTGCTTAGTTCTGATAACATTAAGGGAACAATATTTATATTTTAATCAAAATATCATACTGTTGACCCTCTTAATTGTGTGTTTGATTACATGTAGTAGAGAAAAGAAACTCGGCGAAAAAGTCCCTCTGCAGCATCAACCAGTTTGTTTTTAAATTTTGGGTCGAACCAAAGTTTAAAAATTTCTTATGCAGATGATACAAAAATTTACATACATGTATATAGAATTTTTTTTATCGGAACTCTCAAAGCATACATGGATGAAAGATTATTTCAAGGTACATGCAACACAATTTAATTTTCAAAGAAAAAAATGACATTGGAATCAAGAAAATGTCTGTTTGATTGACTGGTGTTTAGTACCGTATTAAAGACTGTATCACTCACATGACAGCGTGCCAGCCCAATGGATGAAGGAAACCTCCCTCGACACCACTGGCAACAAACATAGACAAGACAGAACAAATACAGGACAATCACAGGACGTAATACAAACAGATCAGCCTCAACAGGAAACCCTACATGAATCAAATCAAGAAAATTAGCTTTGCTATCAAAGTTGTTGTTTAACAATGTGGATTAGGATAGGAATATGGAAGGACTCATTCATATTGCTACAAGGGTAAAGTAGAGAAGCATATTAATGGGTGAAGAAAAACAACCTCAAAGTCGCTAGCAAACAAGTGTAAATGAGACAGGACAATCACAAGACACAAACACAAATGATAATAGATCTGCTTCATGTTACCCTGAGCTCTGGGAGCACCAGGGAACAGGAAACTCCCACATACTACCTTCTAAATAAAGTCAGGTGAGAACGAGGAAAGTTGTTAAAATATATACATAATTAGTACAATATCAAGTAGAGAAGTGGCATGCATGTGTATCATAAGAAGGTTATGCTACCTGTCATGCAACAAATTATTTTAGATAGAATCTGTGTTACTGAGGCTTGAAGCCAAATCTAAAGCAAGTCCCTCTTTTAAGCTCATGATATACCTTACGATCTCCGACTGCACAGTCCATTCCACATGACACAAGTATAAGTTCAGGAGAAAACTAGCATAATAGAAGAGAACAGGTGTTTTTACTAACCTGTGGAATGCATTTCATTAATCATGACAGTTTGATTGAAGTCGACTTTTACATGGGCTTACCATTGATTTTTAAAATAAAGATTAGACCAGAATTTGTATTGGTTGTCTTCTGTACGACAACATTTTCAACTACCCTATAACTTTAAGCAAAATAGGCTTTACCACAGGGGGTCTTACATGTCATTTCTGTGGACTGTCCCAAAATAAGAGTATCCCAACTGCTAAAAGTTATAGGGTATTTGCGATTTTCTTTTTGGGGGAAATAAAAAAATGGACTTCTATCAATCTGTTAAAGGCCTGCAGCCTGAAAAAATTCAATTTATAACTATAACACAGATAAAATCTTTTTCGAAGGGTTTATCTCGTGTCCACATGTATTCTGTCATGCTGTGTGCTCTCTCCACTGTTCTATCAGTCCAGAATAGAGAGGGTGTATAACTTAACACCTTTGTTTTACCTGTATTGTAACACTTATGTTTATGGTTGACTGAATCATGCCCAGCCATGATAGGTTTTGACCGAATGAATTTCTACATGGCTGAAATATTAGTTATTCATTGAGACTAAGGAGTCAGATAGATCACTGAAATTCAAATATAAGTTTCAGAACAGGGAAACATAAAAATGAGACTGGCCTGCCTGGCCAAGTTTTAGTTGCACCTGGAAAGCAGGTAAATGTAAGTAGCACTGTTATTGGGACAATGCAGAACAAGGTTAAATCCAAGATAACATCAGAAGAGGTAGAACAGTGAATAGTGCAGCCATAACTCAGATTTTAAGGCAACAGTTGGTACCTCTGGACATCCTATAGCTGCATCGAAGCCAGCTGAGATAAGAACAAGCTGTGGGGAATACTGGAAACAAATATTATGAAACACTTAAAATTACACATAAATTTAACTTTTGCTTTGGGTTTCATGAAATACTTTTTAAAGGTTGTTATTTTACTCCAGCTTGTGTCAATACATTTGATCAACTGCATGGAATATCCTAACCTTTGTTTGTTTGATTGGGGTTTAACACTGTACTTAAGGTTATTCTAGTAACATGACGGCATACCAGCCCAACGGGTGAAGGAAACCACCCCCGACACCACTGGCAATAAACAAATACACAACAGGACAAATGCAGGACAAATACAGGGCAATACAAAGACATCACAAACATATTGGTTTCCTGTTCCTCTTTAGCTCAGAAAGCACCAGGGCAACAGAACATTCGCTCAAACCATCGGCTACGAACATAGTCGATAATAATTGAGCTCACATGACTAAAATCTTACAAATATTTATTGATAGCTTGACAGAATAAAACAGTAAACAAATTCCTGAAAGATGCAACAAGATATTCTCAATAAGTATTTTTTAAATCATCACCAGGATGTTATATAACCAAAGGAAATAGAGATGTATTGATGACTCTTCTCAGAAATGATATGTTCTGAAGTAATATATGAAACAGTAATTGATTGACTAATTGGCATTTTACGTTGTCCTCAACAGTATTTCACTTATATGACAGCAGGTTATTCCAACAAAAACTGTCACTAGCACAACCATAAAGAGTGCGGTGCTACGATATATTTGAAAAGATTATCTTCCTCTAGTGTCAAGTAAATAAATTTGCCCTTAACAAGACTCCCCAGGAATGGGGTCAGAGGTCAGAATTTATTTATTACAGACAAAGCTCTTTTGAATTTAAACGGGGCAAGGTAACCATCAAACTTGAAAAACAATAATAAAATGCAATGATATTCAGTTACAAACTTACAAAACAAAACTTTTTGTTTAGATTTTCAAATTTTGTATTTATTGTGGAGCAATATTAATCAGTTAATTCATGCTTTCAATATTATAGGATTACTTTAACTTACCTCATAAGCAACAGGCATGAGAACTTGCTGGAAAATGGCCAGGTAGTCCGAGTTTGTCATTCCTGTCTGTAAGATATAACAATGAGGCACATCAAGGACACTGCATTGATTAATTGGTGTTTTACACCGTGCTTAAGGGTATTTAAGAAAAATTAACCTAATGAGGGAAACTTCACTGTGTGTTATGCAGAAATTTGCATAATCCCGTGACTTTTATCTACGCTAAACATCTGCGTATACAGAAGAATGCAATATGCCAGTTTAAAAAATCTAAGTGACTTTTTTGCTACATTGCTCATGGACACAAGGACAGAAAAAGTCAAACCTATATGCCCCCCCCCCTCTCTTACTAGAGGGGGGCGGGGGGCATAATCATTCGAAATCCATGAAAAATTTATCATGGATGTACACCTGCAATGTTTACTTTGATGAAAAATCTTATCCTGTATATAAATTAACTACAAAACTAAAATGACATGTATGATATAAAGCCTTTAGATTTTGATTGTTTACTTTTTACTAAAGGTTATTCCAGTCATATGACGGTATGCAGTCCAACTGGTGAAGGACAAGATACTGGATGCTATTTAAAGGATTCAACACAAGCACACCATCGAAACATAGTGCAGGTGTCAACATTTACAGGTTGTTTGGGGTTTACCATGACAGCCTGCCAGTCCAATTGGTGGAGGAAACCATCCCCAATGCCATAGGTAACAAACCGAGACAACAGAGGACAATCACAAGATTAAATACGAGGACACCTGAAACAGATCAGCTTTGTGCTTTCCCTTAGCTAAGAGCACCAGGCAACAGGAAGCTCACCCATAATCACCAGTGAAAATTAACAGTGCACGTTGCCCCATAGCTGTGAGAATGTTGTACTCAAGGGTATTTCACTTATATGATGATGGACTGTCCTCTTCACACTGTTCCATGGCTCATAATTATTTTACAAATTTGAGGTGGGCCAGTCCAATGGCAAGATGAAACAATACATACTTCTACAAGACTGCAGAGACCATGGGAAATATCACAATTAATTACCTTACTCCATAGTACATACCATCTAGAGTATCCAATTCAGCTCTATATTGTAAAAAGAATGATTGTTTGTTTGTTTGATTGGGGTTTAACATCGTACTCAAGGGCATTTCACTTATATGACGACGTGCAAGCCCAATGGGTGAAGGAAACCACCCTGGACACCACTGGCAACAAACAAAGACTAGACGGGACAAAAACAGGACGCAATACAGACACCACAAACAGATCGGCTTCCTGTTCCCCTTTAGCTCTGAGAACAACAGGGAAACATGAAGCTCCTTCCAACCACCAGCGTAAAAAGAATGAAGAATACCTTATTTAATGGGACATTGATGTTGTATCCTCTACCTTCACCCTCTCCAATGTAGTCGTAGTCAGAAAGACGAAAATTTGGCCAAAATGATCCATATTCGTAACGGTGTATGGAAAAGTATAAAACCCTAGTGTGATAGAAAGAAATTTTGACATAGGACTTTAATAACTAAAACAGAAGTTTATTACACCCTAAAAATGCGCAGTATAAAATTGGTGGTTATAATTTTTTTCACCCCCAAAACTCAAGTTAAAGAACAATCTATTAAAGTATTGTTTAATATTGATTCTGTATATTTAAATTTCTTAGTTCGCTTTGTTACTTATTCAATTCTACGAGACCAATTTGAATACATGAGACAGTTAACAAATGACTCCAGAAAAATTAAAACAAAAAATTTCAAACAGACAAAAAACTAGGACTATTCAAACAATATTCTTATGAAGGTCTTTGTACTGTTTTAAAATCTTTTGTTTTATATCTGTGCCCTCACTAATGTACACCAGAACATTTGATTATGGGATTAATCTTATTTCTAAAATGTTTAATTTGTTTGATTTAAATTTCTTTGGCTACTTTGCAACTCCTTTATATTGGTGTGTACATGAATTCCGTGTTCACTGCTGACAACAGCATTATAAAGTGGAACTGAATTGTTACATCAAAATCAGACACAGTACTTTTGTTTAATGATGACAGGCAAGTTAGTTTGATTGGGGTTAACACTGAACTTAAGGTTATTTGACAGTACAGCATGCCAGCCCACTGGGTGAAGGAAACCACACTCGACTTCAATTGCAGGAAAAGACAGGACAAAATACAAAGACATCACATACAGATTGACTTCACATTGCCCCGTAGCTTTGAGAGCACATAGGCACCAAGAAGCACCTTCCCAACTCAGGTAAGTTAGAAAGAGGCATTCTCACCTGGGATCATTGTAAAACATAGTTTGTGTTCCTTGACCATGGTGGACATCCCAATCTACAATCAATATCCTGAAACAAAGTAACATCATACAGAAATAGGAAGTGGTTTGTTTTGATACTTAACATGTTAAAAAAGTATGGTTTATTTGATTGGGGTTTAACGCTGTACTCGTGGGTATTTCACTTATGTGTTGACAGAAAACTGTGAGGAAACAGTGTAAAACCCATCCCAGCTATTGAGCCACATCTTATTGAGCCTCATTTGCCTGATGGTCGATAGGATACGCAGACTCAAACACATAGACAGTATGACAACAAAGTACTGAATACTAAGCATAGTGTAATAGGACAGGACGTTGACTTTAATATATTCTGAGATTTACAGCCCAGACAGTTTTAACATGAACCATAACATTGTCTCCCACTTTTATTCAAGCAAAATAAAAAAAAAATGACATCTTTATTCACTTTAAATTAGCATATGCAGTGAAACTGTTATGACACACTCCATACAGTACTTTGTCTCATACTTAAATAAACATAGATCAGTCTTAACAAAACAGTTATTTCTGACAATGTATAATAATCCTAGTTTAGCTTTCAGCATGTCTACTGCACTGTACTTAGGTATCACGTGTAATGGCATTAACATAATGGGCTTTCTATGAGACATAAATGCTGTTTTCGTCCACTAATGTGCACCTTATAACTTGGTTAAGCTGTATTTTGAGATTTAAACAGCTCCTACAAAAGTCTGATTTTAG